>PVIW01003311.1:0-173535 GCA_004026585.1 Noctilio leporinus
TTACACAATGGAATTCTATATAGCAGAAAGAAAGAAGGAACTTGTACCCTTTGCAACAACATGGATGGAACTGGAGAGTATTATGCTTAGTGAAATAAGCCAGTCAGTGAAGGACAAATATCATATGATCTCACCCATTATGGGACAATAATGAGCAAAACTAATAACAAGCAAAACAGAACCAAGTATATGAATACAATGAATAGGCCTTCAGTGGTCAGGGGAAAAGGGGTTGGGGGGAGGGGGGAGGCAGAGGCAAGAAAGGGGAGCAGCTTAGACAAGAACCTGGTATAAAGGAACCATGGACATGGCCAACAGGTGGGATTGACTTTGGGGAGAATGGGTGGGTGGTGAGGGGGACAGAGGGGAGCAAAAAGGGGATGAATGTAATACAACAACAATAAAATTTTTTAAAAAATGAAAAAAAAAAAAGAATTCCGAATATGAAAGCCAATTTGAGACTTCTAATCATGACATAGACTCAGGAAATTTAGGAAGGCAAATAGAACACACTTTCAGTAATTATAGATCACAGAAGGTGAAGGTGTTGAAGGTTGGGTTAAAAAGAGCCCTGACTGGTGTCACAGTGGATAAGGTGCTGGCCTACAAACCCAAAGGTCGCTGGTTGGATTCCTAGCCAGAGCACATAATCAGATTACAAGCCAGGTCTCCAGCTAGGTCCATAACTTGAAGCAGGCAAAAGGCAACCATATATTGATGTTTGTCTCTGCCTCTCTCTCTTCCTTTCTCTCTAAAAATAATAAATAAAATATTTTTTAAATTATTACCTTTTTAATTGTGAAGAAAATAATTGGTTTTATTTTGGTTGTCTCAGGCAGTTAGATTAAAAAAAATTACTATTATTATTATTATTACATACAACCATATTAAGTAACAGGTTCCTTTTGCTCTGCTTAAGGCAAAATGATTATTTAATCTTTTTGACATGATGTAGTATTTATCTGATGATCACAGCCCATTCATTGCTAGAACTCTGGTTAATCATTAAACATAGGCTGAGAATACAGAGAAAAGGGCTGGAAAGCTGTGCTTCTATCTAGGGAAATAGTTCTTAACCTAATAATGCAGATGCCCAGACCATAAGCCGGAGCATTATCAGAATCCTTGAGAGAGCTACACAGGTGTATTTCTGGAAACTTTTTTGAGTGACTGTAACTCACAGCCAAAATTAAGAATCACTTCGGTGAATCATAACCAGCATTTTATAAAAGGAGTGGAATGGGCAATAAAATATAAGAGGGTATTCATAATGAAAGTAGGATCTGTTTTAGTAAAACTTGTTTGTAGGGGTGTGTATGTGTGTGTGTGTGTGCTTGCACTGGGTTGCAGTGTAAAAGACACTATGTGTTGTGGTCTAAAATGTTTGATGAATAGTGATTTGACTCTATGAGACTCTGTGGTCAAGAGTCCTGAGAGGAAAAATGTATAGATAGAGCAGTGTTCTTCACTTCATTTAGAATCATGTTTATAAGTCAGTCATATGTCAGAAAATTAGACACATTTCATGGATTAGCAAATTACCCCAAGACAAAGGTCTGTCTCAGACTAGGAAAAATTAGTGCTTCTATAGAAAACTGCATTGTCTATAGTGCATCTTTCTAGGATATCCTATTCTAATTCTATGGAAGTGTTTTTTCAACTCTGAAAATTATGCATAACTGGTAGAAATGAATGCATGTCTGTAGGCGTGCAAATTCTGTCCTGTCCCAGGCAGGTTCAGTTGACTTCATTCTCAGACTTGGTAGGGGTTGGTGTTGCCTCACTATGTGTTTTATTTCCACATTCTTTTATTTTCCATGGGTTTGTGCTTTTGTGATTTCTCCCTTGCACCAATTTAACATCAGTGTGGTTCCCTCATCAGGAGTTAAATAAAATATTTAATAATGTTCATTTTTCCTTCTCTATAAAAATCACAATTTTATACTTGTAACAGTGATAAATCTCTCTTTGGAACAGGAGAGCACGTTTTTTTTATTTTGTGGTCTTCTTTCTGTGGGCCCAATGGTCTCCACTTCCTGACCCCATAGCACATTTACAGGCTGCCTCAGTCCAGCCGCAAATAGGATCTGAACTCACCACAGATGTCATGCTTGGATCTGACCCAGGAAAATCATACCCATTGCATGTCTGTGGTTTCATGTAAAACAGAATACATGCTGATGAAATATTAGAAATCAAATGGTACAGAAAACTAGCAAACTGCTGAATTTACTAAGTCACTTCTTTTTTATTTCTAACAGACTCAATTTTCAGAGTACTTTCCAAATCACGTAACTTACTCATTTTTAACAAACACTTATAAGAAACTTCCTTGTCTGACATCACGATTTAAAAAAAGATACACTGAAAAGCCTCCCCCTATAAAGTACCTAGAAATTACAGGAAAAATAAACATCCATTGAAATATAAGGCTACACTTAAAAGAAAATAGAACAGATGGTATTAATCAACTAGATATCTGTTTTTAAAAAATGAATTGAATCTAGGCATAGGTTTTATGCCCTTCACAAAATTAACTCAAAATAGTTGATAAACATAACTGTAAAATGCAAAACTATAAACTCCAGAAGATACCATAAGAGAAAATCAAGATGGCCTTGGGTGTAGTGTAACTTTTGAGATACAATGAATGCCAAAGACACAGTCCATGAAAGAAATCATTGATAAACTGGATTTCATTAAACTGTAAAACTTCTGCTCTGCAAAAGGCACTGTCAAGAGAACAAAAACACAAACCACAGACTGGAAAAAACATATGAAAGACTTACTTGATAAAGGACTGATACATGAAATGTACATAAAATTTAAAATTCAACAATAAAAAAATAAACAACCCAATTAAGAAATGGGCAAAAGACCTCACCAAAGAAGTTGTAGCAAGAAAATGACAAATAAGTATATGAAAAGATGCTCAACATCATTAGGAAATTGAAAATGGAAACAATATTGAGACACCTCTACACATCCATTAGAATGGTCAAAACCCAAAATACTGACAATCAAATAAATGCTGGTGGGGATCTGGAACAACAGAAACTCATTGTAGTTGAGAACACAAGATGATACAACCACCTTGTAAGACAGTTTGACAGTTTCTTATAAATTAAACATACAATTCAGCGATCATAGTCCTTGGTATTTACCTAAATAAGATGAAAACTTACATGCACATGAAAACTTGCACACAAATATTTAAGCAGTCTTATTCATACTTTCTAACATGTTCTTTAGTTGGTGAATGGATAAGTAAATGTAGTGCATCCAGACAATGAAATGTTGTTCATCACTAAAAAGGCATGAGCTATCAAGACATATAAAAAACATGGTGGAACATTAATTTCATATTTCAAAGGGAAATAAGTCAATCTGCCAAGGCTGCAGATTATATTTTTTCAACTCTACAACATTCTAGAAAAGCCAAACCATGGTAACATTAAAAAAATCAGTAGTTTCCAGGGGTTAGAAGGAAGGGAGGCATGAATCGGTGAATCACAGAGGATTTTTAAACCAGGGAAACTACTCTGTATGATACCGTAATAGTGGACACACGCCATTTTACATTTGTCAAAAACCTATAGAATTTACAACACCAAGAGCAGCCTCTAATACAAACTATGAACTTTGTGCGATAATCATGTGTCAATGGAGGTTCACTGATTGTAACAAATGTACCACTCTGGTATGTATGGCATGTTGATAGTGGGAAGGCTGTGTGTAAGATGACAGAGACAAAGGGTACATGGAAACTTTCTGCTCTTTTCTCTCAGTTTTGCTGTGACCCTAGAATGGCTCTGAATATAAACGTCTGTCATTTAAAAAGAAGAAAAAAACAGGAAAATAAATTAATGCTAAAATTATCTTGCAACAAGGAAATAAACACCAACATTTGTTTCAAAAGGAAAGTACATCCAAATACTCAAATAACGAACAATTCTAATCTTATAACGAACAATTCTAACCTTATACAAAATGTGTCATAACATGGAAAATGAAGGCACACTCCACAGCTCATCTTGTGAACCTAGCACAGCCTTGACTTCAAGCTTTCTAAGAACAGAACCCATTTACCCCCATAACCAGCCTGCACATTGAACCAAACCTGTATGTGTTAATATGACTTGTGCTATTTCTTTGTATTCATTAGCATGATATCATTATTCCAGGAGTTTCCTACTTGATTTTTCATTATATAGGAATTTGGGGGAAGGCTCATCAACTCTTCAGTGGTAGACATCAACAGAGAGTTTACACCATGAATTTTTTAAATCTCCCATCATCCATCCTGAACTGTTGTATCTCAAATATTTACTTAGCCCTAATCAACCCTGACTCCTTTAAATTATTAAGTTATTTAAAAATTAAGTTATACCTTTAAATCAAACTGTCAAGCCAACAAGTTCTGGCATTAACTTCCCCTTCTTGTAGAGATGCCAAAGCTTTGGCCAAGGTCATGTTCTGGTATGGCTATACTAGCAATTGTTTATTATATTGGCAGCTTTGTCATATCAACGGGCTGTGTTGGTAACGTCTGAGGAGCCAGATTTAACATATCAGTAAGACAATGTTAAAAAGGAAATTTGGCCCTGGCTGGTGGCACAGTGGATAAGTCACGGGCCTGCGAACCCAAAGGTCACTGGTTCAATTCCCCAGCCAGGGCTCATAACCAGGTTGCAAGCCAGGGCTCCAACCAATCTGTAGCCTGAGATAGGTAAAAGGCAACCATATATTGATGTCTCTCTCCCTCTCTGCCTCTCTCTCTCTGAAGATAATAAATAAAATATTAAAAAAAAAAAAAGAAAGAAATTTACAAGCCAATCTCTCCCATGAAAATAAATGCAAAAATTCTTAACTGTAATATAACTGAATATAGCAATGTATAACAACTAATAAGTAGTGACCAAGTTCAGTTTATCCTTGTATTGTAAAATTGGGTTATTATTAAAATATCAATTAGTGTAATTTTACACATTAGTAGATTAAAGAACAAAAATTATACAAGATTATCTCAGTAGATGTAGAACACTGTTGATAAAAATCAAAGAAAATCCAAAGAAAAGCAAGTCTCAAACCAAATTTGACAATTATAGAAATTTATTAAATAAAGTATTTTTTAATAATCAGATAGAAAACAGCTCGTATAACTTGTTCTGAGCCTTGTACGTGACCAGATAGGTGTAAGCCGATACATCACTAAGGATGTGTGAAGTAAACATAGTTACTAACAAAATGCTGAAAAGCTTTACTTTTTAAATCACACTAAGTAAGGGTGCCTTCTATCACCATCCTTTGCTTCACAACATTGTCTTAGAAGTCCTAGTCAATGCAGTAAACAATCAGAAAGGGTATATGCAGGTTAGAAAGGATGAAATAAAAATCTGTTCAATTAGATTGTAAAATTATCATCTCAGCGAAACCCCCAAAATATTTTTAATTATTTGAAATTATGAGCTTAGTTGAATATAAAGTCAAAATAAAGCCCTGGCTGCTGGCCCAATGGATGAGGGGCTGGCCTGCGGACCCAAAGATCACTGGTTCGATTCCCAGCCAGGGCACATAATCAGGTTGCAGGCCAGGTCTCCAGCCAGGTCTGTGGCTGGAGGCAGGTGAAAGGCAACCACACATCAATGTCTCTTCCTCTCTGCCTCTCTCCCTTCTCCTCTCTCTAAAAATAATAAATAAAATATTTTTTAAGGAAAAAAAAGTCAAAATAAATCATTTTCATTTCTATGCAATATATAGTGATTTTAAGAAAAAGGATTGCTATTTACAATAACTGCCAGAAAGACAACATGCATAATAAAAACTTAATACATGTATGCAAGGTATTTATGGAAAAAATTTTTTTATTTCATTCATTATCCCCCTCCTCCCTCCCTTCTCGTCATGGATAATGATGAAAAGAAGGGGAGGAGACTAGAAAGAGAACATGTATGAATGACCCACGAAATAGACAACAGTGGGGGAACTGACTGTGGGAGTGGGGAGTGGGATGAGAGGAGAAGGGCAAAGGGGGATAAATTGGGACAACTGGAATAGAATAATAATAAAAATGATTTAACAATTAAAAAATTTAAAAAATTTATTCAAAAGCATTAAACAAAAACTAAATAAATTAAGAGATAAATCAGACTCAATAGATTAAAAGATTCAACATCATAAAAGTCCTTATTCTCCTCAAATTCATCTAAGGTTTCAAAGTGACTCCAATCATAATATCAACAAGTTGAGGGTTGGGGTAGAAATTTACAAGGTAGTGTGAAAAATAAAATGACTGAGAATTGTCAGAACACTTTTAAAATCAATGAATAAGAAGGCGGGGTGGCTCTTACTTACCTAGCTTAATCTAGCTATCTGAAATTATTATAAAGTGGTAATGATTAACACAGTATATTATTAACACAAGAAAAATAAAAGTATCAATAAAACAGAATATATAATAGTATATTACTAACACAAGAAAAATAGAAGTATCAATAAAACAGGTTATATTTTTAAAAAATAAAATAGATGTTTTTAATGGTGCTGAGAAAAATGTTATCTATATTTAAAAATAAATAAAATTAAAGGCCCTGGCCAGGTAGCTCAGTTAGTTAAAGCATCATCCTGATACTCCAAGGTTGAAGGTCAATCTCTGGTCAGGGAACATGTAAGAATCTACTAATGAATACATAAATAAGTGGATCTATTTTGAGACTTTCTATGCGGTTCCAGGGATCTATTTGTCAGTCCTGACACCCACGCCATACTGTCTTAATTACTGTGGCTTTATGGTAGAGCTTTCAATGGGATAGTATAAATTTTTCCACTTTGTAATTCTTTTTCTAAATTGATTTGGTTTCTCTAGGCCTCTCACACATTTTTAGGATTAGCTTGTCAATTTTTACAAACATGCTACTAAAAATTAGATAGTTTTTTTTTTTTTTGAGGTAAAGATCTTATTTTATTTTACTTATTTTGAAGAGAGAGAAAGAGTGAGAGAGAGAGAATCATCTGTTTATTTCAGAATGCCTACAAGTGGCAAGCAACTGATGTTTCTCTCTTTATAAATATTTCTCTCCCTCTCTTCTCTCTTCCTACCTTCCAATCTCTCTAAAATCGATGAGCATGTCCTCAGGTGAGGATTTAAAGAAAGAAAAATTTTAAAATATGTCTGTACATACACTATTTAAAGACCTCAGAGTTGATGCAGTGGCAGTCCAAGACCACACAAATGAAGTCACCTCTAGCAGACACTTCTGCAAAGATGGCTAGAGTGCCACATTGATCTTGAACTTGCAGGAAGTGTACCTTGCTGCCCGGGCACTGCAGCCCAGGTGAGGGCTGCCTTTCCACGTAAGCTCCCAAGATTTCTGAGAATATCACCATTCTCATTCTTCTGGTATTTCTTACTGCTCAAGGCAAATTTTTTCCTGATGATTTATTTTATTGCTCAGTTATGTCTTGGTATAAATTAATAATATTGCTAAATCCTGAAAAAAATTTTCCACCAATGCTTCATTAAGTCACCCCTCTCCTGATCCCACTTTGTCTTCATCATTGTTACATTTCTTTTCTCTCCTTCCCTTTACAGCACAACATCTTGAAAGAGTTGCCTCTACCCACTGTCCTTGTTTCTCTCCTTCCTTTCTCTCTTACACCCACTTCCAGTAGGTTTCTATTCCCCACAGTTTTTCTCAAAGACACCAGTTACTGCTATATTGTTAAATCCAGGGGTCATTTCTCAGCTCTCCTCTTGTTTACCTACTACATCAGCAGCATCCTTCCAGCCTTTGAGATGCATTTTCATGTTGATCCCAGGACACCCCACTCGCTTGATTATGTTCTTACAATTCTTGTTGTTTCTTTTCCATCTCTTCGGCTGGTACTTTCATTTGTATATGGTGGCTTGCTGTAGGGTTCAGCATCTTGACCATGTTTTTTATTATTTACAGTCATTCCCTGCTGACCTCATTCCATTTACCAGCATTAATTTTCCTGACTCCTTAGTTATAGCTCTAGCCTGAAAGTTTTCTCCTACAGAACAAACCCATGTTGGCCATGGACTATTGCCATTGCAACCACCGGAGGGATGGCTCCCTGGCTTCCTCCCTTTTCTCACTCAGAGAGTCACTTTCTCAAAGAGGTCTGTCCTGAAGGTTGGGAGGACTCAGTGTTGCATGCTCTACCAAGACATGTTAAAACACTGCCAACCAATGTAAGTAGGACCTGGGAAGGATAATTATGAGTTGAGGTTTTTTTCAAGGATAAGAAATGAAAGAAACTAGACCAGAATATTTCTATTAGAAATTTTTTGAAGGCAATTAATTAAATTATGTTATTAGAAAGATTGTTTCTAGTGTAATATTTGTCAAAATATGTATGTATGTAAATGTGCATGTGTTTGGTAATATTGCAATTGATATTACTTTCAAAAGTAACAAATGAGCTAACCTAAGCATTTTCAAAGAACGAAAAGAAAATTCTGTATTAATATGATTTGAGAGGCTCATCATTAGAAGGCAGTAATTAAATGATGAATTGTCTGGATGTGAAAAAAATAAAAGAAGTACACATTGGTAATTATAGAATGGTCAGGGGATGTTAAGAATAATAGAGGAAATGGAGCAGCCATAGAATTTATATGCATGACACATGAACATGAACTAAGAGGGCCATTGCCAGGAGGAATGAGGAGTAGCAATGGGGTGGGGGCACAAAAGAGGGAAAAATCGGGACAATTGTAATAGCAAAATCAATAAAATGTATTAATTTAAATAAAAAACCCAAAAACCATAGTAAACCAATAAACAAAGTGTCAGCATGGCATCTTGCCTGAAGCATGTTGTTTCTACATGTTCCTGTTTCAGAGAACTTGATTCTGAGCAAAAAGGGAAATGCTAATGCTTCTGCCCAATGCCTTTAGGCCATCTCCTCTTTTCCTCTGCCTTCACAAACGTGTCTAAAGACATTCTTCTCATGACACAAGAATTGAAAGTAGGGGTTTGATGATTTTTATGACTCCCCTAAAAATAGGGGCAGGTTCAGAATAACAGGGAACGCACTTATTTCTTTTCTCTAATTAGACAATTAGAAGTAAACTTTTTTGCCTCTTTCTGCCACTCCAGTCCCATGACTGGGACTGGTGGTAAAATACTACTCCTGACGCTGCCATTATGCAAAATACTGCAAAAATACTACTCCTGACGCTGCCATTGTCTGGTGGTGCAATAGACTTCTCCAAGTTTCATTTTTTTTTTTTGTCTCTAAAATAAAAAAAAAACAGCACTACATTGGGAGGTTGCTGCAAAGATTAAAGATAATTTACGTAAGAGTTTAGGGCAACACTTACAAGCAGTTACGAAAGTCTACTTGATTTCAACTGCACCGAAACCAGACATATTTGTAGGATTTGATGTTGCTTATTCATTCCAGCAGCGAAGCAGATGGATTGGCTGCCCTGAGGAAAAAGAAAAGAGCCCAAGTGTGAGCCATGTGGTTGTGTAAGCACTTTGCACACATTATCTCTAGTTCTCACAAAGACTCTGTAAGGGGAACAGCATTAGCTCCATCTCAGCGGTGGGGGCATTCAGATCCAGAGATGGTCAAGAGCTGGCTCCGGCTCAGATAGTCAGTAAGTGGCGGAATAAGGGTTCCAAGTCAAGCCTAACTGCAAAATGCCTATTATTTGAACCAGAACAGCACCTCCATCATCCCAGGGACACACCAACCTCCCCTCAACCCCACAGTCTTCCTTGTGGATTCTAATGGCAGGCTAACCTCAAATTTAACAGTGAGTATTCCTAAACATATGTTGAACCCTATTCTTATGTATTTTTAAGGCTCAAAAGCAAAAAACAAACAGGCAAAGAATGCATGAGTGGACATCTCAGAGTAAATGGATCAGCAATTATAACACTCCTTGATTTTGCCTCTTCTGAATATCTGTCTCCATCTCTGTTCTAATCCCTCCAGGGTTTTCCCTGCATAAAATGGGCAGGAGCATGGATTTGGCACCAGACTTGGGTATAAATCCAGCTTCCATGCCAGCTGCTGGGACCTTGGTAAATTAATTTAACTGAATCTCAGTGCCTCATCTAAACAATGGGAATAATTATAACTGCCTGGTAATGAGATCTGATGAATGTAAAAGGATTAACACTCTCTCACCACGCAATGATTATTTGCAAGAATTACTTATTTAAATTTGTGAAAGAATTACTTATTTAAATTTGTTTTATATTTAATATTGATGCCACAGGAAATTAAGAAGGAAGAATTAGGCTCCTTTGCCTCAAGGCTTTTTGAAGTCTTGAAAAGATTTCCTTTTGAAAGTCTCTGAGCATTTTCCCGCCCCATTTCGTCTCTAGGTTTCTCTTTCTTCTGAGAAAGGAAGTGATCATCTGCTTACACTATTCAACTCCAGATGTCTAGGTTTTGATGCTTGCTTCTTGGAGAGTTTACTCACACTTCCCAACAGCCTTCATGGAGTTTGTGGCTGCTTCTGTTTCTAATTAAACTATCAAAAGAAGGAAAAACAAGTGTCTCATCAGTTACGCTTGTTTTTTGATTGAACTATTAATTAAAATTACTTGAAGGCACAGTGGTTGAACCAAACTATGGAGCAATAGTTTTCAAACTTTGTTCACTGTCACATTTCAGTTACTTAGAACATACAGGCACATAATTCATGAATAAATGACTGAATGGGCAGATGCACCTACTCCAGCATTGTTACCAGACCATCATTTAGCTTCTTGTCAATCATGCCCAGAAGGTACATGTCCACAGCCTCCATTCCTTTCACTCTCTTCTCACTAGGGAACCTAAAGACCTTTGGAGAAGCAGGCAAACCCTGTACTCCTAGGAAACACAAAGCATTTCTTCTTTGGGGTAGCAAGAAGAAAGAAAACCATATGCCTTTTAGAGAATACATACTGAATTCCATGCTATTGTTTGTTTCCTCCATTATGCCTAGAAAATGGTCAAAGTGTATTTCACATGCATTATTTTTAGGTATTAGAAAGTAAGGAGTCACTCCTTATAGCCTCGCATGCCTCAGCTCCTTCTCCTGCTTAAAAAAAAACAAAAACTTTAACTTCCTAGAGAGGTGGGAAAGCCATCATTTTCTCTGCTCTCTATAGTGAGGGACAAGTTAGTCTTTCTCTCATCCTCCCTGAGAATCTGAGATGATCATGTAGCAGGAGAGGAAGGGCAACTTTTAGGGGGGAAATCAGTGAAAGAGAGGGACGAATCACAAGGAAGTCAAGAACCACGCATGGCTGGGTGGGGAGGAAGTTTTTATTGAAGAGAAATTGAGAGGTGAAGAGAGAATCATCAAGGTAGTGATGGGTAAAGAGACATCTTGGGAATAAAGGAAAACAAGAATTTTATGAAGGAATGGGAAATGAGAATTTTTTTTTTTAAAGATTTTATTTCATTATTTTTAGAAAGAGGGGAAGGGAGAGAGGCAGAGAGGGAGAGAGACATCATGTATGGTTGCATTTCACCTGCCTCCAGCCACAGACCTGACTGGAGACTTGGTTTGCAACCTGGTTATGTGCCCTGGCTGGGGAATCGAACCTGCGACCTTTGGGTTCGCAGGCCGGCGCCTTAACCACTGTGCTACCAGCCAGGGCCGGAAATGAGAATTTTTACCATGAGGCCTACATTGGGTCCTCACAGATATTTTATAAGAGGTTCTAATAAATATTAAAGACCCAAAAATACTTTATTTGGCAGATCTTTCTCTGAAAGAGACTCTGTGCCAGACTATGTGAAGTCCCAGTTTTTATTCACTTTATACAATGGTAAAGAGGCTCAAAGCATTTTCCAATCTTTTGAATAGACTAAAGAAATGATACATCAACCTTCAAAAGAGCCTGAGACAGACTCAAATATATATTTTCTCACTTTATGCTAGACTCTTAGTAACTCCGTACAACCACACTTGTACCCTCATGCTGGTCTAAATGATTAATATATTTCTCTATCTGTGATAAATACTTATAAAACCTATATTTGTTAATAAATACTATTTGGTAGCCAAAAGAGAGTCCTTTGAATTTTGAGGTGTCCATGTCTAGGAAAAATACAAGAGATGGTAGTAGAAAAACCTGGAGCCATGCAGTTCAGTCATTTAAACTCTGTGGCTCAACGGAACAGATTAGTAAATTAAGAAGCATAGAATCTGGCTGTTGAGATTCTGTTTCTCTGTTCATTATAAAAAGAAGGACCCAGCCCTGGCTGGTGGCACAGTGGATAAGACATCAGCCTGTGAACCCAAAGGTCGCTGGTTCAATTTCCCAGCCAGGGCACATGGCCAGGTTGCGGACCAGGTCTCCAGCCAGATCCATAGTTGGAGGTGAGGGGCAACCACACACTGATATCTCTCTCCCTCTCTGCCTCTCACCCTACCCCTCTCCCTCTCTCTCTGGAAATAATAGGTAAAGTCTTTTTCAAAGAAGAAGAAGGAGAAGGAGAAGAAGAAGAAGAAGGGCCACCTGCAATCCCAAGGAGAACTTTCGAAAGGTCAAATAGCAGAAGGAACAAGAATTGTAAATAAGCCAGCAGGGATTGAATTGATGGAGAAAACTTCTGGAGGTGCAAGCAGTTCCTCTTAAAGAACCCACACAGGAATTGATCTATTCAGACTCACTCCCTCTGGGCCCTGGCACTGGGTTGGTGGCTTGAGGGTTACCAGTCATGTGCAAAGGGAAGCTCAGGTGTTTGGCATAAAGTCAAGCAGAGGCCATTGTTTCTTTTATGGGCTCTCCTTTCACAAAGCCCGCAGGCTGGTGCTGTATCTGGGCTCCACCAACCTGGCTAACCTTGTTTGACCTGCCTGGGAGATCCCCAGAGACTTCACCCCACCCAACTTACAGGCCCACCCAAGCTGCTTTTTCCTAGAAGTGGCTGGTCTTGGCTCCTGCTTCACAACTTTCTAAATCCCCCCAAACTAGCAACAGCTTGTCTAGGTGAGCCCCAGGCCCTGTACTAGCAGCAGTCAGCCTATAGTCTCAGTTTGGCTTCACCTGGGACTCTCCAAGCCCAGCACAAGTAGCAGCCACCTCAGGGTGCTTTATAGCTCAGGCAGGGTAGCCCTGAGCAAAACACAGGTAGGGGATGACCTTGGCCTGCACCACCCAGGACACCCCAGGGCCAGCATACCAGTGGACAGCTATGGACAACTTTCCTGCCCCTGCACAGCTGATTCTTCACGGAGGGTGGAGGGTGGTGGTCAGTGGTCACAGATAGTCCTGCAGCTGATTGGCCTGGGTAAACCCTCCCATTGGTCTGCCAACAGCAACCAAGGCTCCCCTATAAGAGAAGGGTGTACTCAGCCCACACAAAGGGCACACCATGAGTACCCAGCTTGGGTGATAGGGGAGGCTGTACCACTGGACCCTGCAGGACATCTACTACATTAGGCCATGCTACCAAGATGGGAAATCACAGCAGCTCTATCCGATATACAAAAACAAATACAAGGAGGCTGCGAAAAGGAGGAGACAAAGAAACATGACTCAAATGAAAGAACGCATCAAAAGTCCAGGAAAACAGCTAAATAAAATGGAGATAAGTAGTCTATCAGGTGCAGAGTTCAAAAGCACTGGTTATAGCCCTGGCTGGTGTGGCTCAGTGGATTGAGCACAGGCCTGGAAACCCAAGTGCTGCTGGTTCGATTCCCCAGCCAGGGCACATAACCTGATTGTAAGTCAGGTCTCCAGCCAGGTCCTTAGCTGGAGGCAGGTGAAAGGCAACCATACATTGATGTTTCTCTCCCTTTCTTCCTCCCTTTCTTCCCTTCTCTATAAAAATAATGAATAAAATCTTTAAAAAGAAAAATACACTGGTCATAATAAGGCTCAAGGAACTTAGTAAAGACCTCAACAGCATAAAACAAATCCAGTGAAAAGCAAAGGATATAGTAATTGCAATAAAAAAAACAATTTATAGGGAAACAACAGCAGAGTGGGAAAAGCCTAGATTCAAATCAATGATTTGGAACATAAGGAAGCAAAAAACAACCAATCAGAACAAGAAGAAAAAAGAATCCAAAAAATGAGGATAGTGTAAGCAGCCTCTGGGACAACTTTAAGAAGTCCAACATTCATATTATAGGGGTGCCAGAAGGAGAAGAGAAAAAGCAAGAAAGTGGAAATCTATTTCAAAAATGAATGAAAGAAAATGTCCCTAATTTGTTGAAGAAAATAGACATGCAAGTTCAGGAAGCCAGTGAATCCCAAATAAGATGGACACAAACAGGCCCACTCCAAGGCATATCATAATCAAAATGCCAACAGTTAAGGATAAAGAGAGAATCTTAAAAGCAGCAAGAGAAAAGAAGTTGTTACCTACAGGGGAGTTTCCATAAGACTGTCAGCTGATTTCTCAAAAGAAACCGCAATTTAGAAGGGATTGGCAAGAAATATTCAAAGTCATGAAAAGCAGAGACCTACAGCCAAGACTGCTCTACCCAGCAAAGCTGTCATTATAATCAAAGGGCAGATAAAGAGCTTCCCAGGCAAGAAAAGACTAAAGGAGTTCATCATCACTAAACCATTATCACATGAAATGTTAAAGGACCTTATTTAAGAAAAAGAAGATCAAAACTATAAACAATGAAATAGCAAAAAATAAATACATATCGATCAATAATTGAACCTAAAAAACAAACTAAGCAAACAAGAAGGAGACAGAATCATGGATACAGAGAGAATTTTGATGGTTGCCAGATGGGACGGGGGTGTGGGAATGGGTGAAGAGTTAAGGGGATTATGTACAAATAGGCAATTACAGAATAGCCATGGGAATGTAAAGTGCAGTATAGAAAATGGAACAGCCATAGAACTTATACACATGACCCAACGGGCATGAACCATGGTGTGGGGATTTTCTGATGGAGTGGGATTGCTGGGTGGAGGCAGGCAAAGGGGGGGAAATCAGGACAACTGTAATAACATAATCAATAAGAGTATTTTTTTTAATGAAACTTCCATAACATCATTGCCTTTGGGTAAGTTCCAAACAGATTTTCATGTATGAAATACTAATTGTCTCCTGGGGAAGATTAATTCTGATGGCAAGACAGAGAACAGAACCAACCACACAGTGTGATTTTGGTCATTATTTTTAGAGAAAAGGGCAGAGAGGCAGGGAGAAAGGGAGAGAAACATCAATGTATGGTTGCCTTTCACCTGCCTCCAGCTGGGGGACTGGCTGGAGACCTGGCTTGCAACCTGGTTATGTGCCCTGATTGGGAATCAAACCAGTGACTCTTGGGTTTGCAGGCTGGCACCAATCCACTGAGCCACACCAGTCAGACCCTACATGTATATCTTAATGAACTCATCCAATGATCACACCAGAAAGAATTTATTGTGGTTCCTAGATGAGGAAAATGAGGCTTAGAGACATCAAGTATATCATACACAATATCACACAGAAAATAAGAAGCAGGGTTGGGAATTGAATACAGGTCTATCTAATCCAAAGCCTGGGTTTTACTTCAAGAAAATCAAGGAGATAAAGTTTGAGACCACTGTTTCTTCACCTCCAGTTCAGGGACCCACAGAGGCAGTAAATTCAGATTGTGTCCCTCTCAGTGCTCCACCCTGGCCCATGTCTCTGTCCTTCGTGCATGTGGCAGAGAATTTAGGGAACCTTCTGTCTCATGTTATATTTAAACAGGGAAATAGAAATCTAAAGATATATACTTGCAAGGCAGCATCTGTCTTTTATTACAAAGTAAATTGTGTACTTATGTGTTCAGATATCAATAAATGTTATTACATGTCACCCTTATAAATTTGTGAAAGAATATAAAGATAATTATGTACATAAATGGGTACAGCCTTCTGTACAACTCTACCTTATGCATAATAACCTCTCCAACTCCTGTTTGGGGATGCCACCACCTTAGACCAATGATACATTTTTAGCATACCTGTGCAGTTCAGGAAATTCTGAAATACAGAGAGTTGTGGGGTGATTATGCATTAATCTGTCAGCACTGTTAAATCTAATCTAAATTGGATTAGCTGAATGATACCTATCTATAAGGCCCAAGGGAAATAAAAGGTAGGTAACTAATTCTTTCCAGGTGAGTCAGAATTGGGACTATTCTCTGGGGAATCACCAGTCTAATTTAGATTGGTGTTGGAGTTGAAGATTTGCCAAGATCGAAGTTCTTTCCCTGCCTCCTCCTTATTTAGCTATGTAAACTGAACCAACTTGCTTTCCTATTTGGGTCTCATTTCTTCAAAAATAAAATGAGGGACCTGAGAAAGATCAGTGGTTCTTCAAATAACTTAATTCAATTCCACGTATAAACACTTTTTTATTGTGATAAAAAAATAACATATAGCATAAATTTACTCACTTAGCAAATGTTTGTGTACAACACAGTATACGCACATGATTGTACAATAGATCTTTTTCATCTTGCATGACTGAAACTCCATCCCCATTGAACGACTCCAATTTCCCTCTTCTGCCAGCCTCTTGCAACCACAATTCTACTTTCTGTTTCTATGAATTTGATTACTTTAGCTGCCTTATGTTAGTGAAATCAGCAGTGTTTATCTTTGTGGGATTAGCTCATAATAACATAATGTTCTCAAGGTGCATTCATGGTAGTATATGACAAGATTTCTGTATTTAAAAAGGCTGAATAATATTCCAATGTATGTACAGTATTTGATTTATTCATTTATCTGTGGGAGACAGTTTTCACATCTGGGCTAATTGCAAATAATGTTGCAGTGAGATGGGTGTGCAAATATCTCTGAGATACTGGTTTTAATTATTTTGAATATATACTGAGAAGTAGGATTGCTGGATCATGTAGTAGCTCTGTTTTAAAATTTTAAAAGAAATCTCCATACTGATTTCCATAGGGGGTGAACCATTTTACAACCCCTCCAACAGCGTGTGAAAGTTCTAATTTCTTTGATTCCTCACCAACACATTACTTCCTTTAGGATGGCTGTTTTTAATAGCAGCCATCCTAATGATTTTGAGGTGACATTTATTATAACTTTGATTCGTATCTCCCCGATGATGAGTGGTTGTGAGCATCTTTTTATATGCATTTTGGCCATTATATATCATCTTTGGAGAAATATCTATTCAAGTCCTTTGCCCATTTTAAAGTCTGATCATTCATTTGATCATTATTAAATTGCAGGCTAAAATATTTTAAAGTTTTAAGTATTGAGCTCTGTGTGTTATCTTTTAGATTTTTAACAGCAATAGATACTTTTAGGGTGGTTTTGAGAGTGAAACTGGAAATCAAATATAAGTCATATAGATCACTTCCCAGTAATCAATAAATTTAATCATTTTTTTCTTTTTCATTATGTAGCCAAACTGATTACTTTTTTCTTTTCTTCTTTGCAAACATCAAAATAAAGTTTTTCCCTTTACATTCGTGAATGTATTTCTACTTCTTGTAAATACATCATTGTCAAGGAAGTAGCTTTATGGTATTTTGAAGAATTCAGCTGATGCATATCTGCTCATGTGAAAATACCACTTGAGTACAATACTACGAAACATTTCCCAGCACTCAAATACATGCCTGACATTGTCTGGCTTTTCTGCCTTTCTCATAGTATCATATATGGTTGTGCAATAAAAAGTAAGCTCCAAATAGCTTAACCCTAATACTTGATACTGTTTATTATACATTTTAGTTGTTCATCTGACATTTATAATAAATGGGGTAGTCACCTGTGTGATGTTCCTGATTCATTCAATTACATCAGAGATTTCTCATCAGTCCTCCAAGTGCTGACATTTTATGAGGTAGGTGCTATTTATGTCACCATTTCACAGGTAAGGAAATTGAAGCACAAAGAGTCTAAATTATTCCCAAGACTCCATACTATTACCATTATATCTTCCCCATTCTAGGAAAAGACCATCAGGTTTCTGGATATTCAAAGAGGAGCAAAAGGTTACAACAGAAGCAGAAATGAGGGACTGAAGAGACTAGTTCTCCTATTTGTCAGTCCTGCCTTTGAGTACACCAAGAAAACAATGGGGGTAGACAGAAAAGGTAAAGGGAGTCAACTATTGTGATGAAAGATTTGACTTTGAATGGTGAACACCCAATGCAATATACCAATGATGGGTTATGGAATTGTATATTTGAATATGTATAATTTTATTAGCCAATGTTATCCTAATAGATTCCATCAAAAATTATTTAAGAGGAATTGGAAGAAAAGCGTAAGAGAGTAAGGTGGACATGGGGTTTTAGGTGTGGGACTGGACTTGGGGTTACAAACTGGAATGAGAGGAAAATGAAGTCTTAGAACTACCAGGGAACAGTGTGAAAAGACCCTGGAAACTTGGTGAGTAAAAAACTCTTTAAAGGATAAGGGAGAAAAGGAAGAAGACACAAACCAACTCACCTCTGCACAACCAGTTTTCCTGGGAGTTAACATTGTGTAAAAAATCTCTTAATATTGAAACATTATAACTCTTCAATGGAAGCCAGTAGCTTTGTTGTAGAGAGCCAGCACTGTATATAACATTAATATATATATATGAATTATATTTAATAAGCATTTATTAACACAAAGCTAAAAGACAGTAAATATGAAGCCTTTATGTCCTAGATTCTTTGTTAGCATTTTTGTAAGAAAATTCAGTTTTATTAATACAAGTAATTACTTCCAAGTTCTGCAAGACTTTTCTTTTTTTAACTTTATCTTTATTCTTGCCACTATTACGGATGTCCTCATTTCCTCCTACTTTTGTCCATCTCCACCCAGCCCCTATCCCTACCCCCCACTTCCCTCTGACCAGCACCACACTAAAATAAACTCACAAATTTAAAATAACTTTCATGGTTGTGCTTGGAATATAATCATTAAAACTCTGTGAAATGTATTAATTCTGTGACTCTAGGTCAATATCTTAACCTTCTGAGACACAATGTTTTCATTGTTTAAACAAAAATAATAAAATACATATTTGTTGCCCCTTTTATAGTGTTCTTTTGAAGATCAAAATAAAAATGACATGATATGTGTGAAAATGGGTTCTAATAAATGGATGATACAAAGAGTTCAATGGGCTTTACAGTCTGACAGTTCCCACCTATTACAGAGTAAGCCTGGGCAACTTCTTTAATCTTCTTAAACCAGTTTCCTCAACTATAATGTTACAGGGGTTTCTTGAGAGGATTAAATAAATGTAAATATAGTATAATGTCTTCATAAAACAAGTATTTAAAAATTGGTACCTATCATTCTCTTATTCATTCCTTATGAAGAAACTGTATGGGACTAAAGATATAGTAATCAACAAAAATATAACCCCTGAATTTAAGAAATTTAAATTTTAATGGAAGGAGACAGGCAATAAGCAGGGAAACACATAAATATCGAATATCTAAGTATAATGTAAGATGTAAGGGTGATGAAGGAATTAAAACTGGAAGGAGACTGATAGGGAGTGATAGCATGTATCAGTTAATCGGGGAAGGCTTTCTGATAAGGTATTGTCTGATCAAAGACCTGAAGGAAATGGGTGAAAGAGCCCTAAGATTACACGAAGGAAGAGGATTCCCAGAAACAGAATGTTCAAGGGCAAAGGCTCTGAAGAAGCAGTACTGTATGTTTGGTGTCTTCCAGGAACAGCAAAGAGGTCAGCATGTCTGGAGTGCAGTGTTCAAGCAGGGAGGTGTAGAATGGTTTAGAGAGGAGTAAGAAGCAGGGTATTGGAAAGCCTTGTATACTATGGAAAGAACTAGAATTTTACTATGAATGAAGTCAGAAGCTATTGAGATATTTTCATTTCAGGCACAGTGGGAAAGAAGGAAGTGACTCAGGAGACAATTGGAAGAGCCCACAAAAAAGATAATAGCAAGCTAGGCTAAGGTAGTAGCAGTGCAGAAGTGCCCAGTCTCTGGGTATATTTTGAAGGAAGAGCTGCTAGAATTTCCTGATGGATTAGATATGGTATGCGTGAAAGAGAAGAGTCAAGAGTTTGTTTTGTAAATTAAGCAAAAATGAAGGTGTCACTTACTGAGATGGGAGAGGCCATTGAAAGGAGTAGATCTAAGTGGGAAAAAAGGGCAAACAAAGAGGAACTCAGTTTTGGATAAACGATGGGGGAAGATGCCTATTGAACATTAACTGAAAGACAGTGACTGGGTATTTGGATGTACCAACATACTTCAGATGGGAAATCCTGGTTAGAGATACAGATATAGGAATTATCTGCCATGGGATTAAATGTGTTTCCGTAAGAGTCTGTGCAGAGAGAGAAGTGAAGCTATTACAGGGTGGAGCTCTCAGGCACTTCAAAGTTTAGAACTTGGGTAAATAAGGAACTAACCAGGGAGAATGAGAAGAGACTAGTGAGTTGGACAAAGACTTTTGGGAGAGCAATCTGTGGAAACTAAAGGATGAATGTATTCCTAGAAGGTAATAATCTGTTGCTTCATGCGTGCAGGTTAAAGTGAAGCCTGAGAAATTATCGCTGAACGTGGCAATCTTCAGTGACTTTGAAATGCATTGTTTCGGCAGAAGAATGAGAATAAGGGCCTTGTTGAGTGGGCTCCAAGGAGAAGAAAAAGAATTGAGACAGTGAGTTTAGACAACCCATTCAAAAAAAATTTTTTTGCTGCAAACTAAAAGGAGAGAAATGGAGAATATAGACCAGGGAGGAAAGGGAAATCAAGGAACAATTTTGTTGTTGTTGTTTTTAGAGGGAGGCTATTAAAGCATGTTTGCAATGATCCAGTAAGAAGAGGAAAAGTGAGTGTTACCAAAAAAAAAAAAAAAAAAAAAGCAACAATAACAATTACAACAGCCATGTCTCCGAGTGGGAGGGAGAAGATGGGATCCAGGAGGGAGCAGTTGGCCTTAAATAGGAATGAGGACAGCTCATCCTTAGAGGAGGGGAAGATGAAATATTCGACAGGTGGGAGGAAAGCTGTGATGGTGAAAGTGAAAGAAAATTCTGTTTGTAGAAAAGGTCGTCAAATTAGGGTAAGAAGCGTATAGGAATTGGTATTGGAGGAACTGGAAATTGAAAAGAGAGTAGTGTCATCTCAGACACTGGGTTAATGAACTGGACTAGAAAATAAAAGGGTTCCTGGTCAGCACAAATGGACAGACTAAACGTCCTTTTGGGGTTACTGATGCATTACTTATATGAATTAAAAACAGTGGGATGACACTGGTTTAAAAAATTATACTATACAGCCTGGCTGGTGTGGCTCAATAGATTGGTGTCAGCTTGTGAACCCAAAGGTCTCTGGTTCGATTCCCAGTCAGGGCACATAACCAAGTTGCAAGCCAGGTCTCCAGTCGGTCCTTAGCTGGAGGCAAGTGAAAGGCAACCATACATTGACACTTCTCTCCCTTTCTTCCTCCCTCCCTGCCCTTCTCTCTGAAAATAATAAATTAAATAAAATAAAAATTATACTATACAGCAGCAATAAAATTAAATTTAGAAAAAATAATTTTTTTAATGATACAGGTTTCAGGTGCACAATTCCACAACACGTCATCTATATGCTGTATTGTGTGTTCACCACCCCAGGTCAAGTTTCCTTCCATCATCATTTATCCCCCACTTTAAAATGTATTTATTGAGCCCTGGCTGGTGGCACAGTGCATAAGGCACTGATGTGTGAACCTAAATGTCACTGGTTTGATTCCCCAGCAAGGGCACATAACCAGGTTGCAAGCCAGGTCTCCAGCCAGATCCGTGACTGGAGGCAGGTGAAAGGCAACCATACATTGATGTCTCTCTCCCTTTCTGCCTCCCTCTCTTCCCCTCTCTCTATAAAGAATAAATAAAATCTTTAAGAAAATAAAAATGTATTTATTTAGTACCTTTATTTGTCTTAATGCCATCCAAAATAGCATTAACTATTTTGGTAACCACATCATAATTTTGATGCATTTTCATCATAATACTCATTCATAGATAATATTTTTATTTTTTCTAAAGATTTTATTTATTAATTTTAGAGAGGGAGGATGGGAGAGAGAAAAAGAGGGAGAGAAACATCAATGTATGGTTGCCTTTCTCATGCCTCCAGCTGGGGACATAGCTCGGGACCTGGTTTGCAGCCCAGGCATGTGCCCTGACTGGGAATTGAACCAGCGACCCTTTGGTTCACAGACCGGTGCTCAGTCCACTGAGCCACACTAGCCAGGGCTACAAAGAGTGTTTTTAGATCACACTTTTTGCCATTCTGAATTCACGGATATGCCTTTTGGGATTTCAGGGTACATCTTACTTTGAGCAGAGTGTCAGGAAATTAAGGGATTTTTCAAAACTGTTTCTAGCAATGGACTTGGCATAGTTCTCAGTTGCATGTCACTTATAAACTTGATCATCATAATGTGAGTTTATCTAAATTACTAATATAAAACAGGGTTGAACCAAGTAAATTTGGTTGAACCGAATACATTTACCCACCTGGATTTTATTCATGGGTGATCTGAGGGTCTAGTTCTATCCAAAATTGGTTAATAAATAATTGTATTATCAGATAAATGCTTTATTGTGTGGTAATTAATAGCACAGGGTTTTTTTGTGACAAAGATCTTTATTGGAGACCCAGATCTGCCTTTTTTCATTCAGTGTGACTCTTGGCAAGTTATTCTCTAACTCATGATTCTTTCATCTGTAAAATGTGGATATTGCCCCACATTATCTGGAAGAGTTGTGAAGAATACAAAAGACACCCATGAGAGTAGTTAGCACAGGATCGGTACATGAAGAGAACTTATTAAAAACAGCTACTCATTATTATTATTATTTGACTTAAAAAATAAATGGCACTACAGTCATTTTCTTAATGTTAGAAATCTCTTAACTGTTAATTCTTTTATATTTACTGGTTGGTTGATTTGCTGTTGAATTAATTGGCTTACTTTGTTTGGTTTGGGTTGGATTGATTTTCATTTTTTGTTTGAGAAGATTAAGGCAAAACAAATGATTAGCCACTAGGCACCACTGTAAACTTTGTTAGTATATAGCATAAAACCTGCTATGTAATGGCTTGAATTTTCTGCTAAGCAATGAGTGGCGAAATGTTTTGTTACCTGCCTCATGTTAAAAACTGCTGATTTCCAGTACAGTACCACACTTAGAGTTAAGTGGTGGCAGATATTAACACAGTGCCCCATTTTATTTTCTTAATTATTACACTTATAACATTATTTATAAGATTACATGTAAAATGTTTGTCTCCTCCACTAGATAAACTCTAGCACAGTGGCTGGATCACTGTAGATGCTTAATAAATATCCCATGAATTAAATAAATGGAATGTCTGTTGTACATCCGATATGTCTTGCAATGATGTATTTTTTAGAACAATCTTTCAAGACAGATGGTATTCTTCCCACTTCACAGATGAAGAAATTGAGTCCAGAGTTAATGATCAAAGACTGAAGATGCACAACCTAAATTGTAGCCTAGGTATTCTTGCTGTTGGTGACAGAGATATCATGTGTAGGTCTCAGCCTGGCACTTCTCAGAAGCCACTGACCATCATTCCTTCAAGTAACTCCAACATTGGCAGTTTCCTTTACATAAAGTAGAGCTGGCTCCTGCACCAAGCAAGACAATAAGCTTTATGCGTGTCTCCAAGAAGCTGAAATAGACACTCACCTTCTCTGTGTGCCAATGATTAAGATTTACCCTCTACAAATTCGATTGAAATTCCAATCTGGCTGGTCATCAACTCTTCAATGACAAAGAGGCATTTCTGAAACCCAGTTCCAGAAAGACAAATGTGAGTAGGTGTCTGAAAGAACAGACATCACTTGCAAGATGAATTAATTTTTCCTGTATCGGCAGGCTTTCTGCTTGTCCTGACTCCCAACCTTGTACTTGTCCCAAGCAGAATGAAAAACAAGATGTCAGGAAACTGAAACTTGTTACCAAACAGGACAGGCCACTGCTAAATAGCATGTCTCAACATTGCTCTGTCAGCATCATAACTTACATAATCACCTGTTTGGAAATTGATATAAATTTGAATTGGCAGCAATGTTAAGTTTTTATTCCATGTCATGTGGTAGGGAATCCTTGACTGGAAATTTCAGTGGCTTTCCCAGGAACTTTGTGGTATGAGGAGCCTTTTAATTTCTCTAGGAACAATAGAGTCTGCAAAGACTCTACGTTATAGAGGGTTTAAGGAAAAATGAATTTTATCTACGTGAGAGAGCAGTGCTGGCTGTGGGGGAAGGTGGCATGGCTACTCATGATTGAAAGGAAGTAAATAGCTATAAGGGACTCTCATGAACACATTCCAGAAAGTACAGGAAGCAGAGAATGGGGTGTGGGCACCAGTCAAGTAGAACCCAGTGCGGAAAGAAGGAAAACCAAAAATAATAGCCTCAAATATGTGCCAAGTGGAAGTTGGAGGTTGGGTTAAGCATACTGAGCCTAGGATTTTCCCTTAATCATGTAGTACATGGTGACTGCTATAAATGAATAACCAAAGTAAAAGGTGAATGGGGGGAAATATAACATAGAAAAGCAATGAAAAGTTTTAAAGGAAAAAGAGGAAGGAAAAGATAAGAAAGCAGATTCTGGTCACTGTTTCTTCTGTGTTACAGAGTAAAGGAACTATAATCCAGAAGGAGGCTGGCAGTGTGGAGAACTTTGAGGATCACTCATGGAGAAGTAGGCTATCAGAGAAAGAAACTCTGAGAAATCACCACCACCACAACAAAAAATTACTGGGAAGCACTAATTGAATGAAATAAATGGCCTTACCTGGCTAGTGTGGCTCAGTGGATTGAGCACCAGCCTGCAAACCAAAGAGTTGCTGGTTTGATTCCCAGTCAGGGCACATGCCTGGGTTATGGGCCAGGTCTCCAGCCAGGTCCCCAGCTGGAAGCAGATGGAAGGCAACCATACATGGATGTCTCTCTCACTTTCTTCCTCCCTTCCTTCCCCTCTATCTAAAAACAATTATTAAAATCTTAAAAAAAAAAAAAAAAGCCCATAGAAAATAAATGGACTTAGACACTATTCTTCTAGCTGCAGATACCTGTCTGCTAAGGCACAGAACAAGGGACATTGAGTACATTTGCATTCTTAACCCAAAAAGATAAGTCTAATACCATAAATATCAATACTATTTTGTCAAATAGAATTCTCAACCAAGATGTATCGAAGGATGTTCCTTTTTCAAAAGCATAGTTCTGATCAGATTGCTGGTGGGTGTAGGGGTAGGAGACAGGCTCTTTGCCAGGGTCTCTGAAATGAGTTTACATGACAGTTTCAGAAGACCTTCATCATACAACATATATGCACATGTTCAACTTAGGGATGTATTTGACTGCAAATAGAAAAATGAACAGTGTTTTGAACAACTGAGGATTTTGTCTCCCAGAATTTTTCTCTTTTACCATTCCACTATATTTGACAAAATAACCCTCGTGTCCACATTTCAGGTAAAAAAAATATATATAAAAGGGTGATAAGCAGAAAGCAAAAGTTGCTACTTATTTTATTCAAAATATACATTAGAAATAAAGAAAACAGCCCTGGCTGGTAGCACAGTGGATAAGGTGCCCGCCTGCGAACCCAAAGGTCGCAGGTTCGATTCCCCAGCCAGGGCACATAACCAGGTTGCAAACCAGGTCTCCAGTCAGGTCTGTGGCTGGAGGCAGGTGAAACGCAACCATACATTAATGTCTCTCTCCCTCTCTGCCTCTCTCTCTTCCCCTCTTTCTAAAAATAGTGAAATAAAATCTTTTAAAAAAATAAGAAATAAAGAAAACAGCTAAAGAAACCACTGGCATAGATAGAAAGCTCTTTACCATGATTTTGGAGGCAAGGGTAGGAAATATGAAAGGAAAATGCATGTCAAATGTACATAATAGGTTTCTTGGAAACAGCCTCAAAAAGCTAAAGTTTGGCAAAATTTAGGGCCAAAAAAGACTTTAAAACAAATTTAATTAATTGTAAACAAAAATAACTTTATTTGAAGCAATTTTGCATATGCAAATAAGCAAAATGGAAAACAAAATGTATTCATAATCCCATCACTCATCAAGCATCACGGTTAACATTTTGATATCTCCCTTGCAAGTCTTCTCTTTATGCATGTTTTTACAAATAATGTAATTTTACTTTAAATTATTTTTCAAGTTCTTTCCATTCAGTAGCATATTATGTATCTTACCTTTTATCATCAAACATTAATGTGATTTTTAATTACTGATTATTGTTGTGTAATGGCTTTGCCATATTTTATTTAATAAGGCTTTTACTATTGAACTGTTTCTAATTTTTTACAATATATTGTAAGTAATGCTGCGATGAACATCCTGGAAGTAAACATTAGTCAAGTGCGATTATCTCTTTAAGATCAATATTTGAAGTAATGTCACTTGATCAAAGTATACTATACTTGAAGTGAAGAAATACATCCCAGAAAGTTTGTGCTCTCAAATGAACCTTGATAGTTGTATTTAGAACAAAATATATTTAAGGAAGGTGTGAACCTTTCAGCTGGAGATAATCATATTCATAGGAAAGGAAAAGATTATAAAGGGACAATGAAACTGTAAACACCAATTTTGAAAGGATTTTTGGGAGGGAGAAAAATGGCTAAGAAGTTAAAGATCATTAGAAAGCACATGAATATTGAAAATGAGCTGGGTCTTCTACTGGAGGCGAAATAGGTCCCAGGATGCTAAGAGAAAGTACAGGTTTAATTGTTGAACTGGTGTCTATAAGTTATTTCAAAACCATGGAGAATGGGGCGAGTGCTATAAGAGTTGAGAATGGACAAAGATGAATCTTGAAAACTCTATGTTGAATGTGAAATAGAAGCCAATCAGAAATCTAGTTAATAGCCAGTGTTTAGTGAACCATACAAGAAAAAGTGACAATCCTCAGGGCCATGTAAGGTCACCCAAAACAAATCCTGTAATCAAGCACATTACAAGATAATAGATTAGAGATATAATATATCTCAATTTACATAAGGTAGAATATATCCAGAATAGGCCATGGCCTAGGTAAAAGAACTGGGAGACTTGATAACTGTCTTAAAATATGTGAAATGCTATCAAATGAAAAAATTAGATTAGTTTTAAAATCCCTAACTTCCTTCTTGCCTGTTGTTTTTGTTTTCTTAGCACTTAATACAATTTAACATGCCATGCAATTAATTTTTTATCTATCTCCCATGCTCAAAAAATAAGCATAACGGCAGAGATTTTTATCTTTGTAATCTACTGTTTTAATTCTAGAGCCTAAAACACTATCTAGGCACATAATAAATGTTTAAAAAATGTTTGCTAGATGTTTCATAGACTGGCCAAAGAAATAAATGTTTCCATGTAGTTTCAGAAGCTAAAACTGATACCACGTTGAGGCAAATTTTGGGTCCATAGAAGGAATATCTAGCCCTGGCTGGTGGCACAGTGGATAAGGCTTGCAACCCTGAATGTCGCTGGTTCAATTCCCAGCCAGGGCACATAACCAGGTTGCAAGCCAGGTCTCCGGCTAGGTCCTTAGCTGGAGGCAGGTGAAAGGCAACCATACATTGATGTTTCTCTGCCTCTGTGCCTCTCTGCCTCTCTGCCTTCCCCTCTCTCTAAAAACAATAAAACAAAATCTAAAAAAGGAAGATCTTTTTAATTAGAGCTCTCTAACCTTGAGTAGGGGTCTTATGGTAAACTGAAGTCCCTGTCATTCGTAGACAATAGATGACTGCAAGACTGGGTGGAAATTGAATCCAGAAACCTTTAACATTTTTTTTTTCAGCTCAAAGAGTCCATGGTTTTTTAAAATGACTTTCATAACTAGAGGATGAAGGGTTTATATGTTTTGAGCAATGGTCCATATGAGTGGATTTGTACTGAATGATGGGTGCACATGAACTAGGGAAGCAGGTTCCAGTGTTGCCCCAAGATTCTATACAACCCTTTACCAGGCACTGGTGTCAGCCATTGTCTTGGATGACAAAAAAGAGCTTGCTACCCATGCCTGAGGCTGACGTGAACCAGGGATGATAGTAAATACTAAAAAGAGACTAATTTTAAGAGATTTTGACAAGCTGAAACAAAATAGGTGGTGAGTAGGGGTGGGAGAAGTCAGAACTAGCTATTGACTATCATGCAAACTACGTATTCTGTTGAAGAAGGTAAAGCAAGATACTTATCACTTTAAACTTAAACTCCTCAGAGAGAATGAAGAAGTCCTAGCTGGGTTAGATGCTACTTTCTAAAACTAACAGTGTGAATGAGGCTTTCCACACACTGAGACACATCTGTACTTTCAGGTCCAATTTAAGAGCCAGCTTCTCTGGGAAGTCCTTCCTAACTTCCTCCACAACCCTTACTGCACAATGCGGCAATCCTCAGCTTCTTTACCTCTCTTGTCAACAAAAGTGAAAAATTCCTCAGAGCAGGGTGAGATCCTTATTCACTGTCATAATTCTAGCTCCAAGTCCAAGGTCTGGCCCGTAATGAACACCTCAGAAATACCCGTTGTATAAATGAAGCAGTGGCCCAAGCTATGCAAAATAATGATGACACCATTAAAGAGCATCAAAGCCAAAGATAAAAAGGAAAATAAGAAGAAGAGCAAGAATAGGAAGAGTTAGAAGGAAAGAAGGTTAATTAGGAGAAGAAAGAACAGAAGGAGAGAAAGGAGGAGGAGGAGGAGAAACTACTTCACAGAAGAGGGACAGGAGACAACTCTGCCTCACAGAATTACGACATGAGGCTCATCCCTCAGATGGAAAAGATGTGCGGAACAGTCCTAATCAGCTGAGGCCTGCAGTGGGAAGGTGGGCAGCCATGTGGACACCCAATGTGGCCATTTGGAATGTCTTTCTGGGTGTGGCCACTTGGAATGTCTTCTTGGAGTGTGTTTATGGGGGCTACCTGATCCTTAGGTCTCTGTTTTCCCCTGCTGAGTCAGGGGAGCAGAAACACCCTCAGAAGAGTTTGAGGGACAATAAAGTTTGAACAGAGGAAACTAAAGGAGCTAAAGAAATATAAAGAGAACCAACATGGCCCCTGATGACCTAGATTTTAACCCTAGGTCCTTTGTTGACTGGCCAGGTGACCTTTAACTAATTATTGCCTTTCCTGTATCCTCAGTTTCCCTACCTGTAAAGTTGCCTTAATAACATCTGTCTCTTTGGGTTGAAATGAAAACGAAATGCACATAAACTATCCAGCTATGTATGTTCCTAGTATGTAGCAAGCACTCAACAAATATTTGGGGTTTTTTCCCCTTCTTCATGGCATAAAAGCTGTGTTTTTTTTTCTATTCCTCTTTATAGACACTTCAGATCAATCTGGGAGGAAACAGCTGTTCTACAGATGAAAGAACTAGAAAGACCTTCCACTGGGATCTGAGCTCTGCGCTATTTATTATGTTTCATTTTTTTCTTCAATGACTTAAATGCAGTCAGAGAGAATCCACATATCTCAATATACAGGAGATAGTAAGCCAACTTAAGTAAGATCCAAAATGATCCTATACAGCTGGAGGAAAATGTTAAGTTTAAAACATGCAATATGAAAGAGTAAGTGTAAGCTCACACACATGGCTCCAATAACTGTGTATAAAGATAAACATGTGAGCCCTGACTGGCGGCACAGTGGATAAGGTGCTGGCCTGCAAACCCAAAGATCGCTGGTTCAATTCCCCAGCCAGGGCACATAATGCGGTTGCAAGCCAGGTCTCCAGCCAGGTCTATAGCTGGAGGTAGGTGAAAGACAACCATACATTGATGTCTCTCTCCCTCTTTGCCTCTCTCCCTTCCACTTTCTCTAAAAATAATAAAATAAGATATGTTTTAAAAATAATAATAAATAAAGATAAACATGTTACTTAAAGAGATTTATCCCATCACTCTTGCATTTAAGAACAATGCAAGAGTTGCTTATAAGGTTCCTTTCTGGTCCTCTATTTACCTGCATTCATAGTTGTGGAATTTAAATTGATTATTTTATTTTTGGTATGGTGTGCTTTAATTTGTATGCAACATGAGCCCTTAGCCAAGCACAACTATGCAAAATTTGGTACCTTAGCTTAATTAATGGGGAAAGTAAAATGAAGTTTATGCCCTAATGACTCAAATAACTTAAATGATCTCTTTCCTTTTCCCCAAATACCTTCAGGCACTTCTACCATCATCCAAGATGATGGATAAAGCAGAGGATAAAGCAACATGCCCTTTCCTCATACGTGAGTTTCATGTCCCTGAATACAAAAAATACTTCCTTATAAGCACAAAAGACACTAAAAAATCAAGACTTGAAATCTGGGGGGGAAAACTGAAAGCAATTACAGTTATTAGTAATCAAGTGCCATTGCTATTATAGAGCCAAGAAACAAACCATGCAAGAAAAATAACTTCTATTTGATGTTAAAAATTAAGAATAATAATAGTTTTCTTAGGGTGATTTTGAAGATACATGAATGCAACAGTCCCATCCTCCCCAAGGAGTAGGAAATGAGGAAAATTAAGTTGCCCTTTGAGAATGAACTTGGTTTTTATTTTTCTTAATATTTTATTTATTATTTTTAGAGAGCGGGGAAGGGAGAGAAGTAGAGAGGGAGAGAGACATCAATGTGTGGTTGTCTTTCACCTGCCTCCAGCTATGGACCTGGCTGGAGACCTGGCTTGCAGCCTAGTTATGTGCCCTGGCTGGGAATCAAACCAGTGACCCTTGGGTTTGCAGGCCAGCACCTATCCACTAAGCCACACCAGCCAGAGCTGAACTTTGTTTTAAATGAAAATAAAGAAATGTTCTAAGTTTTTAAAAAAAATACTTCAGTGGGAATGGCTATCTAGATGAATGGGGGATGATAATTCAAGTAAAACGAGAGTGTAGCAATGATGGGGTTGAGAATGTAGAGAGATAATTTGGAGAAACAGAGCAAGTAAGGATGGTTCACAGGGGCAAGATGGCCCAGTATTCAACAAGCAAATACCTGATGCCTAGGTCAGCTTCCTAGGTACTGAAATACTAGAAACTCTGTGCTCTGACCAAGGATTGTCCTTGCTTTTTAAATATAATTATTTGTGTGTGTATATATATAATATATATTACATTTAATTTAAAAGAATAGTCAATCAAGTTAATAATATGGGCTTACAGCTTAGGTCCAGAGTCTGGGCTGCATTTTGGATGCTCTGCAATGATGATTCCCTTTAATTTGGCAAATACGAGCTCTGTATATGAAGCATCATGCTAAGTTCTAAGAACAGAGCAAAGAGTTAATAAACCACCCTGTTCTCATAGAGCTTGCGATATAATTTGTCTTGTAAAGTGTCTTTGTAAGTAATCAGGTCCTCCCCAGCAACCTCACAATATCAATCCCCTTCTTTTAGATCCTGAAAGATGTTAAAATTGAGAAAAATATTCCCGGGGTACTGATGACCCAGCAGAGGCCAAGCAGAAGAAACCAGGATTACATTTGTTCACCTCACAGAAAGCTCTTTCACATGGCAGGTAATAAATATATGATATTTTGTAGCCTTAAACTATAGCACAAAATAAAAAAAATAACTTCATTCAAGTATAGTTTGAAGGAAATCAACACAGCAGACACTGACCCTGCGTAGTGAGGCTAAAAGAGGCTGCTGCAGCAGAATGGATGGAGGATAAGGTAGAAGCTTCAGCTTCCTTTGGTGGTTGACTTCAAGAAACACAACATACCCTCTCTTCGAACATCTCTTAATGGAGATGTTAGGAATGGAGAATGAAGCTGCATTTACCAGAGATTATCAATAGGGGCTTGTTTTTCCTGAGGATCTGATGTAAGCAAGCAAACAGGAGCTCATGCACATGGCACCTTGGTGTATGAACCAACATTTTGTGTTGAGAGAAACTGGGTTTTATTTACAAGATTCCAGCCTTGGAGAGGCTGGGAGCACTTCAGTTCAGAGCCTTGTTTTCCCATGAGACCCAGCACTTTCCTTGGTTCCCACCAGTGTATGAGCTAAAAACAAGCCCCGCAGTTCCCCACCTCCTTATCTGTACTTCAGCCAGCAGGTTCAAACAGTCCTCCAGTCCTCTGGAAGGTATACTCATGGGTTTCAAAGTTGCCATCCTCTCACAGCAACTCTCCCCTTCAGGTTCTGGGGTACATTGTCCTCAATTTCTGCATAATAGTCCAGACAAGCACGTGCCATGTTACAATGGATCATGGTGAAGTCCAGGAAAGGCACAAGTCCTAAGAGAGTGTCTTCTCTATATGTCCTGAGTTCCAAGAGTCCCGATAGAGTCTGGGTCTGCATAGCAGAGTCCTTGGTGACTTTGGAGTCAGCTAGAGTGGGCTTGATCAAAGCAGCAGCGTTCCTGCTTTCCTAATAGCTCAGGCCACGTGGCTGAATCATCCCTACAAACTACACAGCCGCTTGCTGCTTCCCACATGGCTGCTACAGCATGGCCCCTTCTTCCCTCAGGGCTGCACACCCTGCTTTTAAATCCTGACCTGGAATTTCCTATGTGACCTCATCTCCAATTTCTCCCACAATGAGCTACCTTTGTCAGGTTCCCCTTTTATTTACATTCTTTTGGCTGTGGGGGTAAGAGGGACTTAGTGTTCTCTCCTCTCCCCTGGCTTTGTTAAGAGTCAAGATATATTCTGAAAGTCGCAAACACATTTTTTGCCCCAGGGCAGTAGCACAGCTATTATCTAGCTACCAGCTTGCCCTTTTGTTATGCAATGTATCTTAACCACATTATGATCCACTCCTCCACCCCAGCCCATGGGCTATGGGGAACCTTTCTGTTTGGGGACCTTTCATTCTGCACCCTGTTTCACTGATACAACCCAACCAGGAAAATGTGCCTTCATCCTGTATTTTGTGTAATGAAAATAATGAAAAGTGACTGCTATATGTGTTGGACATACAAAAAGTGTAGAAGCATAGAAAAGAGTTTCCACACTAGGGCTAGACTATAAGTCTGATAAGTAAGAGAATTTTTAAGTTTTCAGAAAGTAGCAGAGTATGGTGTAAAGAAAAATAAACTTTAAAACTGAAAGTCCTGACTGAAGGCCCAGTTCCATCATTACTCAGTGTGGTATTAGAGTTTTTATTTAAAAATCTCTTCACCTAGAAAACCTTGTCCCTAACTTGAAGTAGCCATTTTGCTTATATAAGAATAAGAATAACAATAAGCCTACTTTTCTCTGTTAGGACAGTTCACTGTGAAAATGAGACTGGACAATTGCATGGGGTGGAGATAGGGAGAGAGGGAGGTAACCACAGCCAGAGATTCAATCAAACCTCTCTCAGCTCAAAGGCCTTCTCCATTCACCCTTCAAATTAAGCACAGGAGTTCAAATGCACCCAGCAATCTACATCTAGAAAAAAGCCATAGCAGGCTGCTGTCACTGAAGAAAACATGCCTTATCACTGCATCTGTGGAAGGAGTCCAGAACCAAAGCCTCAGAAAACTCAGCTAGAGGAAGTAGGGCTAGCACCTACCCTTAGAAAGAACCCTGACTGGTGACTCAGTGGATAAGGCGCCAACCTGAGAATCCAAAGGTTGCTGGTTCGATTCCCAGCCAGGGCACATAGCCATGTAGCACAAGCCAGGTCTCCAGCCAGGTCTGTAGCTGGAGGCAGGTGAAAGGCAACCATACATTGATGTCTCTCTTCCTCTCTGCCTCTCTCCCTTCCCCTCTCTCTCTAAAAATAATAAATAAAATATTTAAAAAGAAAAGAAAGAGGCCCTGGCTGGTAGCACAGTGGTTAAGGCGCCGGCCTGTGAACCCAAAGGTCGCAGGTTCGATTCCCCAGCCAGGGCACATAACCAGGTTGCAAACCAGGTCTCCAGTCAGGTCTGTGGCTGGAGGCAGGTGAAACGCAACCATACATTGATGTCTGTCTCCCTCTCTGCCTCTCTCCCATCCCCTCTTTCTAAAAATAATGAAATAAAATCTTTAAAAAAAAAAAGAAAAGAAAGAAAAGAAAGAGACAGAAAATTGCCCTAAGCCAGTGGCTTGGTTGATTGGAGTATTGTCCCATGCACCAAGAGGCTGTAGGTTCAATTCCCAGTCAGGGCACATGTACAGGAAGTGGCCAACTGATAAATGTTTCTCTCTCACATCAATGTATCTCTCTCTTTCCTTATCTCTAAAAACATTAAAACATTTTTTAAAAGAGACAGACAGAAAATCTTTTCAATGCCTGGTGTCACATGAGTTTTTGCCAAACAATGCCTAATTGGAATCATAGTTTGATCAAGGGCAATGAGGTTTGGGAGCAGAAATAAATCAGAAACTGGCGTTGGAATATTATTTGCCAAGAGACATTAGTAGATACACTGTGCAGAAAGGGTTCTCTGGCCCAATAAACTTGAGAAATATTGCATACTAAATCACCCTCTTAAAGGTTTCCATTTCAGAAATGTTTCTTAAGGCTCTTCTCTCAATTACTATGTTGACTCAGAATGGCCTTTCAATTATTCAACCTTCGACCTTACCTACGCATTTTAGGGTTTTCAATGAGCCATTTCCTCTACCTAGAATCCTCTTCCTTCTGACCATTACATGACTGCATCCTTCCTGTTCTTAGGATCTCAGGTTAAATGGCACCTTTTCTGAGAAACTTTCCTGACCATCAAATTGAAACCAATGATTAGCCCACTCTGTAAGATATTGATAACAGCTATTTTAATTTTATGCATGTTTAGTAAGTTTCACATAAGCATAAATTTTCTCCCTTTCCATCATCAAATGCAACAGTGCATAGAAGTGTCCAACACAAATTTAAAACTCAGTGTTTGATAATAAATTATTGAATAGACACCTGTTGTTTCATATAATACAGTTTGAAATATATTTACTTTCAACAATTTCTCGTATAGGTGGGGAAATGTTTGCCCATAGAGATACACTGGCTAGCCCAAGTCATAGTATTCACTGCAGACACAAGGAAGAGCAAGATAGACTTAAGTCCCAGAATGAGAAAGAAGAAATCACAATTTTTTGCATGATTCCAACATGTTTTTCTGTGTTAACGCTTATAACATTACTAAGTACTTACAACTCTGCCAAAGGGACTTGATCATGTACTCGTCATACATTTCTTCAGATGATGAAACCAGATCTCAACTAATAAAATCAGGACTTAAATTTGAACCCAAATTTAAGGAAGCCCAAAGCCTATGACCTTTATACTACCTTTATAGAGTAGAAGGCTCACCATGGCTTTAATCTTCAGTGGTAAAAAGTGGAAGCAAATGAAATACAAGTGCTTCCTCATAGACATGTAAGTCCAAGGCAGAGCATGCCCAGGAACAGGCTGCTGAGTTAAAGTTCTTAAATTCTGCCTTTCTGCAGATGAGACCCTAGTGCTTTTCACTTGGAGGGTTTCTAATGTGGACCCAGGGAACAAGGCAAGATCAGCATAAATACTTACAACAAACAAAAGTTGACTTGGAACAAACTAAGAAGCTGAAAACCCTCTGCAGGTACTCTGATATAATTTCTTATTCAACTGACACATAAGTATTCAACTTAAGACATATATTATTCATTCAACACACACTTAATGTTTACTGCATCTCATGCACTGTGTTATATGTTGGCAATAGTGGTGAATAAGACCTATTCACGACTGCCCTATTCAATAAATGTTTCATGAATGAATGAATGTAGGAATGAATATAGCCAAAGATTTGCAGGGCTTCAAGGACTACTTGCTATGTTTCAATGGGTGTACATTTAGCTCGGGCAAAATATGTATACATATATTTCTGAAAGACAAATATCATATGACCTCACCTATAAGTACAACCTAATGGAAAAAAAAAACAAACAAATGAGCAAAATAGAACAAGAGACATGGAAACAAGGAACAGACTAACAGCGACCAGAGAGGAGGGGAGCAGAGGGATAATGGGGGAAAGAAGGAGAAGGGTCTAATCAAGGAACATGAATAAAGGACCCATAAATATGGACAACAGGGTGGGGGTTGACTGTGGGAGTGGGGGGTCTGGGGGAAGTAGGGAAGAGCACTGTGAGAAAAATTGGGACAACTGTAATAGAACAACAATAAAAAAGCATTGGATTACCTTACTATTTCCTATTTAAGTGTTGATTTACCTTGAGTAAATTTGGTTCTGAGTTTTGTTCCAGAGGAAGCTATTATATTGAGGCAAGTCAAATCAAATCAATCAAGCCTCAGCTACCACCTGTTTCCCCTAACGCTTGGTAAAATGACACCTGAGAACCTTATCTAAACAAGCTTTTCACTTTGAAGAATACATGTGGCATGACCTTTGTCAAGGTTCTTCAGAGAAGCAGACCAATAGGATGTGTGTGTGTGTGTGTTTATAGAGAGACTGACTTTAAGGAACTGGCTCATGTGATTGTGGACACTGCCAAGTCTTAAATCTGTTGGATAAGGGTGGTTTCATTTTAATGTTTATGATCTGGAGGCAGAATTTCTTCTTCTCTGAGAAATCTGTTGTTGCTCTTCAGGCCTTCAACTAATTATGAGATCCACCCACATTATCACGAGTAATCTTCTTCATTTAAAGTCAACTTGTTGTAATAATTACATCTATAAAAACATCTTAACAGTGACATCTAGACCAGTTGTGTTTGACTGAACCACTGGGCACTATAGCTTAGCCTAGTTGACATTTAAAATTATTAATCACAACGCCTTAACTGGTCACAGCTTTTTGTGTGACTTAACTAAAGCATTTGGCTAAGTTATTGTTTTCTATTTCTCAGCAATCGTGTTAAAGTCAATTATTCCTCATGGTCTTGTTCAGAAAAATGAAGTAAGTAAAGTTAGCCAGAAAAAAAAAAAGTTCTGTTTGTGCAGTTTGCAGAGACACTGCCCAAAACTCTACTGATCTTCAAAGGATTGATTGTGTTATATGCACTAAAATAAATCAGCACCACAAAATAGCCAACCTGTTTAGCACTGTTGCCATGACCGTCAGGATGCTGACAAAGATAGTGAATTACCACTGCAGCTAAAATCAGCAAAATCAGACCCAAAGAAACTACATAGGAATAGATGGCCTTTAGGAATTGAGGAGAGAAAAACAGAAGATAAAGAAGTATAAGTCCTGGCTTGTATGGCTCAGTGGATTGATGCGAACCCAAAGGTCACTGGTTCAATTCCCCAGCCAGGGAGCATAACCAGGTTGCACACCAGGTCTCCAGCCAGGTCCTTAGCAGGACGCAGGTGAAAGGCAACCATACATTGACGCTTCTCTCCTTTTCTTCCTCCCTCCCTGCCCTTCTCTCTGAAAATAATAAATAAAATCTTTTAAAAATAAAATAAAATAAAGAAGTATAAAAAGAAGGAAATGAAGAAAAAATGAGGAGGAGGATGAAAAGGAGACAAGAATCAGAAGAGAAGAAAATGGGAGGAGCAGAGGGAGAGGGTGAAAGAAACAGAAAGCCCCTTGAAGTCAAAAACCTTTTTTAAACTGGCATGTGTGCGTGTGTGTTTGTGTGAGAGAGAGAGAGACAGAGAGACAGAGAGAGACAGAGAGACAGAGAGACAGACAAGTTGGAGAGAAGCAAAGTAAGTTTTGCTCCTGCCTCTCCACCTCCATGCCTTTGGGACAATCATTGGCTGCTCCCCTTTGCAGAAATCTGCAGCAATAGCCAAGCCTGGATGCAGGGGCCTTTGGAAATAAAATCACAGCAGAGCAGAAGCCACCTGGGGTGAGAGGGTGTAGGACATAGTGGGACTGAATTGTTTTAGGAATTCGCCACCCGCCGTGTAAGCATCCATTGCTGGCACTTTAAAATGTGGACAATGAGAGCCCTCATACACTGCTGTTGGGACCACAGCATGACGCAGCCACTACGGAAAATAGTTTGGCAGTTTCTAGCTATGTTAATGGTTGCACAATGCTGTGATCATACTAAAAACCATTGGATTATATACGTACACTCTAGGAAATTGTATAGTGTGTGAATTAATCTCAAGAAGTTTAAAAAAACAAAAACGAACAAATAAACAAATGTTCTCTAACCCTAATCCCACCCCTAATCCCACCCATTCTCTCTGGGGGCTTGAAAATGAAGCCCTGATGATAGTCAAAGAGTCACGGGAAGGTTGCTAGGTGGGTGATTCCGAAGATGGATCAACTGTGATTTTTTTAAGATTTTATTATTTTTAGAGGGAGGGGAAGGGAGAAAGGCAGAGAGGGAGAGAATCAATGTATGGTTGCCTTTCATCTGCCTCCAGCCACATACCTGGCTGGAGACCTGGCTTGCAACCTGGTTATGTGCCCTGGCTGGGGAATCTAACCAGCGACCTTTGTGTTCGCAGGCCAGCACTTTATCTACTGTGCCACCAGCCAGGGCTTTCAACTGTGATTTTTAAAGTTCTACAGCTCACTTGCTTCTCTCTTCTTGAGCATCCCAGGGTGGACACAGACTAGAGCAGAGTTTCTCAAGTTCAACAATACTGGCATTTGCGGGCAGATAATTCTTTGTTGGAAGAAGCTGTCTTGTGCACTGTAGGATATTTAGTGTCATGCCTGGCCTCGACCCAACAGGTGCCAGTCATGACAATCAAAAATGGCTTCAGACATGATCAAACGTATCATAAAATTGCCTCCTAGAACCAGTTGAGAACCACTGGACCAGAGTCTGGTTTCTGGCCTTTCCCCAGTAAGAGTTATCAGAGTAGCTCCCTTGAACTCACAGGCAAGAGAGATTTGGGCAGGATGACTACCTAAGAGAAAAACAACACATTGGACAACATATATTAGTGAAAATAAAAGTATTAGAACTAGGATGCCCTGGCTGGTGTGGCTCAGTTGGTTGGAGTGTCATCCTGCAAACTGAAAGGTCCTGGGTTCAATTCTCAGTCAGGGCACATGCCTAGGTTGTGCTCCTGTCCCCCGTCAGGGTGTGTGCAAGAGGCAGCCGATTAATGTTTCTCCCCCTCTCCCTTTCTCCCTCCATCACCCTCTCTAAGCATGTCCTCAAGTGAGGGTTTCAAAAAAAAATGTATTAGAACTACAAAAATACAGTGATTTAAAGTGAGAATTAGAAATAACCAATAGAGAAAAGAGAAGGTATACCAGAAAATATGACTAAGGATTGTCTCCGGGATGGAATGCCAGGGGAAAGAGGGGCCCGATAGAAGGGAGAATGCAGGTTTCCTTTTAAAAACATTTTAATTATACTGTGCAGCACATGGACACAGAAGAATGCTAAGAACAAAAGAACAGCTATTTTAACAATTACTCCAGACCACAATAGCTTCCCTTTCCCTGAAGATAGCTAGTATCCTGATTTTCTTTATTATTTCTTTGTTTTTAATATCTTTACCACTATGTACACATCCCTATACAACACAGTTCTGTTTTGCCTGTTGTTGAAATTTATATAAATAGAATGCTATTATACGTATTCTTTTGTTCAACATTAAGGTTGTAAGATTCATACATGTTGTCAAATGTTGCTGTTATGTGTTCATTTTTATTGCTTTATAATAATGAATTGCATGAATATATCAAAACTTGTGTACTCATTTGGTTGTTGGCGAATATTTGGGTTCTACCCATTTGAAGGCTGTAATGAAAAAATGCTTTGGTATAAACATACTTGCATACACTCCTTACATGCATACTGCTCTCTAGGGCGTATACACGCAAGTGGAATTCCTGAGTTATAAGATCCTCGTAAGTTCACCTTTACTAAATAATCCAAATCACTTTAAAAATTTGTTTTAGCAATTTAGTGCCCCCTGATCCACAGGCCATGTGTTCCAAGACCCCCAGTGGATGCCTGAAACCAAGGATAGTACCTACCCCTAAAAGGCCTACCTCTTGGAGAAATTGTGATTCCATGCCAGACCACCACAATAAAGCAAGTTATACAAACCTTTTCTGGTTTCCCCATGCACATGAAAGTTATGTTTATGCTACACAATAGTCCATTGAGTGTGCAATAGCATTATGTCTTTAAAAAACAATGGGCATAGCTTAATTTAAAATGTTCTATTGCTAACAAAAATACTAACTAGCACCTGAGCCTTCAGTGGGTAGTATTCTCTTCACCAATGCAGAAATATATATAACCTTGGGCAGATTCTTGACCTTGACTTCTGAATCAAATCCAAAGGAGAAACATTCTCTTTAAAACACTGAGAAAATGGCTGTTTAGGTAGCTAAGAAAAATGAATTTATATCTTAAACTTTACTGATATGAATTTAAGAGGCTGCATAAAACCCAATTGGAAAGTGCCATGGTATTAAGAAAAAATTACAAAGAAAATGGTGTATCAGTGGCCTTCCCCAAAGATGTTTTCAGTCTCAAGATTCCATAACAGCAAAAATATTAATGGGTCCAAGTGTTAACATAGGAAAATAATGTTCTCTGGCTTATCCACTAACCTCCATTTCCAATTTATTTTAAGCTAATTTATGTTAAAAATCTCATTCCTGGTAAAAAGAGAGAGAGGAAATACACAAAGATTTAACATTGCTTGTGTTAGAACAGTGAGGGTAGGAAACATTCTTTTCCTTTTTGTTCATACCCTAAATTATCATTAGTGTATGTGTGTATATATATACATATATATACATATATACATATATGTATACACATACATATACATGTATATATATTTATATATATATAAATGACAACATTTGACAACATGTATATATATTTTATACATGTTTACCTTTTGAATTAATATTACATTTGTATGACAAATATATTTACTAATAAATACTGTAAGTTCTCCTATTCCTCCCCACCTGATCATGTCTCATCCACTGTCTTTCCATGACGATAACCACTGTTATCCTTTTCTTGTGAATATTTTCAGTCTCTTTATACATGTGTAGGCAAATATATGTACATATATATCCTTATTTTTTCTCATTTTTACACATAGGTTAGCATCTTATTTCAAAATCTATTAAGGGTCATTGTTTCTGTCATTAGTTTCATCACATCCCTAGTTCTAGGTCCTTGGATTGGAACTCAAACTTCACATGTGAGAAAATAGAAGATGCTTAGGCAACAGGGTGGATAAAAACAGAGTGTAAGAAAGGGCCATTGTTCAAGTGCCAGGGTGCACAGCAAAGAACAGCAAATCTGAAAGGCCAGAGCCTGAAACTGAGTCAAGACCAAGGAGCTGAGTATTTAGAAATTGTCAGACAGCTCCTAACTCGTCGGGAAGAAAGTTTGTGGTAGATTATTATGTCTGTGAGAGGAGGGTGTGAAAGTCATTTTCTGTTCTCTGCCTGCCAGCCTTCTACGTAATTCAGTTCACTACCCTCAAAATCTGGTGAACGCACAGCCAAGTGAGCTGGATGGGACAGCAGAGGTCCATTCACTAATGCTTTACCAGGAAGAGAAATACCATCAGTTTATCCCTGAGTATACACAAAAACTGAAGCGACCTTTTAGCCTCATGACCTTTGTGAACTAAGCTTTTCTTGTTAAGACCTTTGCTTTCGCTGAAAAGCTGGTGAGTTTTAATCACATGTGTTTCCTTAAATTCTTTTATGAAAATCATTTCCTTGAAAATATTTCTGCTTTTCTCTGTTACTAGGGTCACACATCATATTAAAATTTTAAGCCTAGTCCTAGTTGGTGTGGCTCAGTGGATTGAGCACCACCTTGTGAACCAGGAGGTCACAGATTCAGTTCCCAGCCAGGTGCGTGCCTGGGTTGCAGGCCAGGTCCCCAGTTGGGGGCGTGTGAGAGGCAACCAACCAATGTTTCTCTCCCTCTTCCCCTACTTTCCCCTGTCTCTCAAGAATAAATAAAACCTGTAAAAAAAAATTCAAGCCTAGTCTGAAGGTGGAGAAGAAAATAACATCCAAGATCATTCGGTGGGATAATTGCTCTCTGCCACCATCAGTGCAACTCTCCAAAGTGCAAAATTTCACACAAATGTGCTCATATGACCTAGCACACACTTACACACCCACATACCACACACATTTCCCACCCAAATGTAAGCATCACACATTATGCTCACCACACACAGAGCAACATACACATGTGCAGAACACACACACCACTCAAACACACCATGACATAACACCACACACAGACCACACACCACATACACTAGTCCCTCTTGTTCACACACCCACCCACACTATGAGCATGCCACCCACATGCATGCACACCACCCGTGCACATATGCAAGAAAGCACTGCTTTTATAGTTTGCATGTCTTTATCTCACACAAGATTATACACAAAGAAGACAAGCACTCTGGCTCATTCCTCTAATCTTTATGACCTCCTGGCACCTCTTTACATATGGCTGGCTGAAGCTGAGTTTTTTCCTCAGTTATTTTTACATCTAATAACAGCTATTTTGAAAGTTAAAGGTGAGATTTCTTTTATCCTGTATGGCTTAATATAAAGTCATATTTACCCTGGCTTACAGCTGTTTTGCCTTCCAAGGCCATTTATCCTGAGCTAGGTAAGAATTACAAGCCACATAACAGCAGCAGAGAACATCAGTAAGGGACTGGAATGCAGTGTATGTGGATTTCAATCCCAGCGCTGGCCCCTATTAGTCATGTGGTCTTGAATGCACTCAGTAACATTCTCCAGCTTCTGTCTTTTGCCCTTTCAAAACAAGGACAAGGATGACATTAATTTCAGTAATTTCCTGAAAAGGTTGTCTGGATTAAGTATTATAATGTGTTGTACTAAAGTGCTTGGCACCCTCCCTAGTCTACACTGAGTGCCTAATAAATGTTAGCTATTTTTATTAGTCCTCAAAAGATATCAGGAACTTTTAGAAACCAGACAATACAACCCTTGAAGTTCATTTGAAAATGGGCTGAAATAATTTCTGAAAGATGGAAAGTCATAGTAACTTCAACAAATAATGAAAAACTTGAATTAACCTAAAGAATGCGAAGTATGATGGAATCATAAATTTGTGATTGGTACCTTATTCATTATAAATATATTCCTTTTTTTTAAAGATTTTATTTATTTATTTTTAGAGACAGGGGAAGGGAGGGAGAAAGAGAGGGAGAGAAACATCAATGTATAGTTGGCTCTTGCGCGACCCCAGCTGGGGACCTGGCCAGCAACCCAGGCATGTGCTATGACTGGGAATTGAACTGGGGACCCTTTGTTTTGCAGGCCAGCATTCAATTCACTCAGCCCCACCAACCAGGACCTTAGAAATATATTCTAAGGTTGTATACTGCAAAGCAATAAAATTACTAAAAAGGGCATAGGAACAAATCCTTATGGTTGAATCTGTGGATAACATTCAGTCAAGTGTTTTGGACAATATTTAGAAAAGACATTAAAGCAAAAATTTCTACGTGTTTGTAACTGGTTTCTACAAGTGCCTTTTCTTTTAAAATAGGGCTAAAAGAAGACAAAAGCAATTTAGCTGATTCCGCTAAATTCACTCTAATTCCCTCTCTTATTCCATAAGAGAAGTGTGGCCTATGATTTCATTCATTGAGAAGTGCTTTTTTTTTTTAACCTAGGGTGAGGAGATAGCCCCAAAGCACATTTAGTTTTCCTTATGCAAAGCAGGTTCCAGCCTGCAGAGAGGCCAGCAAGGAAAGACCCACAGCTGGCCACTGGGATTGAAAGGCACATCAGCAGCTGCTGCTCATGAATATGCTAAAGGCAACCAAGGAGAGAAGGCAGAGCACCGACTGCTTCTGCTACTGCTTTTTAGAAAGTTCTTTTTCAGTGACAGTTTACATTCAATATGATTTTGTATTTGTTACAGCTGTACAGCATAGTAGTTAGACAGTCATATACTTTACAAAGCAATCTCCCTGACATTTCAAGTACTCATCTGACACCGTATGTAGTTATGGCGATATTCTTGACAATATTCTCTAGGCTGTATTTATACCATCCCTGGGACTATTTTGTAATTGCCAATTTGTACTTCTTAATCCCTTCATATTTTTTCTTAACCCTCCAACCCCCTTTCCATCTAACAATTGACAATCTGTTCTCGGTATCTATGAGTTTGTTTCTGTTTTTGTTTGTTAATTTAATTTGTTTTGTTAGATGCCTCATACAAGTCAAATCATGTTATTTGCCTTTCTTTGCCTGATTTATTTCACTTAGCATAATACCTTCTAGTTCCACCACGCTGTCACAAATTATAAGATTTCATTCCCTTTTACGGCCAAGTAGTATTCCATTGTCTATATGTATCACATCTTTGTCCAATTGTCTATTGATAAGCACTTGGGTTATTTCCATATCTTGGCTATTGTGTTAATATTGCAGTGAAAATAGGGGTACAAATACCTTTTCAAGGTAGTGTTTTGAGTTTCTTAAGATATATATCCAGAAATAGAATCACTTGGTTATGAGGCATTTTCATTTTAATTTCTTGAGGCCCCTTTGTACCATTTTCTATAATGGTTGCATCAGTCTGCATTCCCACCAACAGTGCATGAGGATTTGCTTTTCTTCATGTCCTCTCCAGCACTTGTTATTTGTTGATTTATTGATGATAGCCATTCTGACAGGTGTGAGGTGATACCTCATTGTGCTTTTAATTATTGTTTCTCTGATAATTAGTAACTTTGAGCATCTTTTCATATATCTATTGGCCATCTGTATGTCCTCTTTAGAAAAGTGTTTATTCAGGTCCTCTGCCTATTTTTCAATTGCACTTTTCTTTTTTCTTTTCTCTCTTTTTTTTTTTTTTTTTTTTTTTTTTTTTTTTTTTTTTTTTTTTTTTTTTTTTTTTTTTTTTTTTTTTTTTTTTTTTTTTTTTTTTTTTTTTTTTTTTTTTTTTTTTTTTTTTTTTTTTTTTTTTTTTTTTTTTTGGTGTTGAGTTACATGTATTCTTTATACATTTTGGACATTAACCCTTTATCAGATGTGTCATTAGCAAATATGTTCTGCCATTTGGTGGGTCGTCTTTTCATTTTGTTGATGATTTTCTTTGCTGTGCAAAAACTTTCAGTGTGATGTAGTCCCATTTGTTTTGTTTTGTTTTGTTTTGTTTTCTTTTGTTTCCCTTGCCCTAGGAGATATATCAGAACAAATACTGCTAAGAGAATTATCAGAGATTTTTACTGTCTATATTTTCTTCTAGGAGTTTCATGGTTTCAAGTCTTACGTTTAAGTAAAATAAGAAGAATATTGCTCTCCAACTCAGGATGGTCTACCTTTAATAAACTTCATCATGACCTTCAGTATTTTCATTAACAGCTGGAATGCCAAGATAAACTTCTTCCCTTCAACAGTAGTCACCTCCTAGAAATCATATAAATTGAGTGAATTACCAGCATCATAATGAAAGTCCAAGTTCATTTTTTTTATATGTACCCCAAAGAAATCTTGATGTTCTGTGGTGAGAAATGTGGAGGAAGAATTGTCTCGAACTGCAACCTGAGATCCACTTCAAAGACAAATAGAATGTCCTTCCAGGTCAAATGCTGCCTGCTATGGTCTGAATGTGTGTAACCCCTACAAAGCCACATGTTGAAATTCTATCCCCCCAAAGATCATGGTATTAAGAGGCAGGTCTTTTTGAAGTTGTTAAATCAAGAGGGTGGGGACCTAATAAATGAGATTAGCATTCTTATAAAAGAGGCTCAGAGAGATCCCTAACTCCTACTACCAAGTGAGGAGATTGCAAGAACACACCACCTGTGAATCAAGAAGAGGGCACTCACCTACTCTCACCAAGCCGGTGCCTTGATCTGGAACTTCCAGCCTCCAGAAGCATGGGAGAGAGACTGTGGTTGTTTATATGCTACCCTATTTGTGGTATTGGCTCAAGCAGACTAAGAGAACACTAGTTCAAAATGAAGGGCAGGAGGACGCTGGCTCAGATTTTGGTTACATATTTGTTCCATGTGTTTTCCCTGAGAAGAACTTCAGGAGGCCATAGAGAGAGCTTCTGGCACTTGACCTCCAACCCTTGGATCAGATAGAGCGCACACACACACATTCCAGGACCAGTTGTGAGGAAGTTCACACAGTGGCCTTATACAAAGTGTCAGGAGAGGTTACCTCAAATCTCAGAGGAAATCTCAGGTCAGAGCACAAGAAAGTTGGCTGAGGGCAGTTAGAATTGGGATCTCCTGTGACTCCTTCTCCAAGGTGCCGCTGTAAAGACATATCTAAATTCCTCAATAGAGGGCGCTGTTGATATGGGTGAAGAACCTGCCTCAGGTAACTTAAGTCCAACTAAGCTGTTTTGGAAGCCAGTGCCTACCAAAAAATCTTAGGGATAGACCCACACAAAGAGACCACATATGGGAAGCTGAAAAGAGAGGACACACATGGAGATGCAGAGACCTAACCGCTATCATTGCTATAGGCCTCTAACCACATAGGAAGAAATTAGGGAGGCAGCGAAAGACTAGCCACTAGTAACATTGGCTTAGCCTCTCCATACGGTGCTAGCCAATAGTCTTAGAACATGCATCATAATGCAATTGGCCATAAGGTCAATGTTAATGAATCAATAATGTATATTAAATAAGGTGTCTGAAAAACAAAAACACACAAGCACATTCATTTTCTTCCACGAGTACCGCTGCAAACTGCCACAACCAATGTGCCAGGAAAAGAACACATTCCTGGACCCTTCCCGTGACCATGGATCTCCCATGATGGATGAATTCATTAACATCAGGTATTTTATCAGAGCTCCAAGTTGGCTCTGTAGGCTTGCATCTGTGTTCTCTGTACCAGATCTTATCTAGGTATTAAATTAGCACTGATTATGATTGTGGTGCTTTTCTTTGCTGTTTCCCATGCAGGGATTTTGCTCTCCTGAGTCCCATCTGAGACTACTTTACATTCCGCATCAGTCAGGATCACAACTTATAACTCTGTTGTATTTCTGATTATATTACGACTCAATCAAGCTGGAAAAGAAATTAGCAATTGTGTTTCATAAATTTAAAAAAAATGGGAAACCAAAGAGGGAGGTGAATTGTGCATGGCTATACATAGTGAGATAGGGCCATGAAGATGAATAAAACCCATCATTTTTAAAACTTCTATGCCAGAGTTCTTTATCATACAGCTTTATTCTATTCCCTACTTGCAGAACATTACTTTTAAGGATACCATGACAAAGTGCTTCTCAAAGGATAAAGAGAAAAGGCACTGAATTGGGGCAAGGAGGAATTTGAGATTTAAATGTTAATTTAAAAGGGCACCTATGTTTCCAAAAGCTTGAAAAATATCATATCAGTAAGAGAACTCATTAACTACCGAAAGGCTTCTTAACAGGCATCTTCAGTTTCCTTAGAAATATGTGTAAATTATGTTAAGGGATTTTATAAAGTTTGTTGTGTTGGTTCTCATGCACCTACTTCTGAGTAAGAGATGACAAGATTGAGGAGTGGTTGGGATGGCAAGCATCATCAATAATCTAGGGATATTTTGACTATAAAAGTCTGATTTTTTTAGAGACCAAGACTACCATGACTGATTCATTCCAATGAGACATTATAGGACTAATTTACACCTTCTGAAAAGATATCACTGTTGCTCAAAACACTCTGGAGGTATGGGGCAAGGGACGAGGAGGTCTTTTTTAACTTGCCTTCATAGGTTTTTGTTAGCTACACATTATTTCAACCATCCTCAAGGCATTCAAAAACCTTTTGCTGACCGTGGAAGTGATTTTGGAACCAACATGATTTATGTTTATGGTTTCTTGTTAAAAATTACTTATTATTTTAAAATGAAATCTGCCATACCATCTCTCAAGGCTTCTTTATGGACTGATTAGAATAATCCTTGTACATACTCATTGTGTACAAATGTCAGGGTTTTGGGGTCTTTTTAACCATTTAAAGATCATGCCTTTATAGTCATGATATTTCACAACTAACGGACTAACACAATCACCAAGGAATTTTGTTTATCCATTCTTTCCTGATAATATATCTTAATAAACATTGCTTATAGGATGTTTTTCTTTTAGATAAAGTGGTTACAGAGATTTCTATTGTGTTGTGCTATCATTGTTTCCATGTTATTTTGAACATTTTAACTATTACTTGATACTTCAGGAGCTATTTCAAACTTTGGGAAAAAAAGTGTCAGGATATCTAAAACTAGATACAGATTTAATGCAATCTTTATTAAAATACCAATGGCATTCTTCTCAGAACCAGAACAACTAACTCTAAAATTTATATGTAACCACAAAAGACCCTGAAAAGCCAAACAAATCAAGAAAGAACAAAATGAAAGCTACCACAGTCCCTGATATCAAGCTATACTACAAAGCTACAATAATCAAAACAGTATAGTACTGCAAAAACAAACAAACAAAAGCACCCATGTATATTGCTCAATGGACTAGAATAGAAAGCCCAGAAATGAATCTTCATTTACATAGTCAATTAATCTATGACAAGAGAGGCAAGAATATACAATGAGGTAAAGGTAGTCTCTTCAATAAGCAGTGTTGGGAAACTGGACAGATATATGCAAAAAATAAAATAAAATTGGACAACTTTCTTACACTACACACAAAATAAACTCAAAATGTACCAAATTTAAGATCTGAAACCATAAAACTCCTTGAATAAAACATAGGCGGTAAAATCTCTGATATTTCTCTTAACAATATCTTTTTTAATATGTCTCCTCAAAAAAAGGAAACATAAGTAAAAATCAATAAATGGGATTACTAAAAATGTTTTTGCACAACAAAGGAAATTATCAACAAAACAAAAAGACAACCTACTGAATGAGAGTGGATATTAGCAAATAACACATCTGATAAGGAGTTAATATCCAAAATATATTAAAAAATTATACAATGCAACTTAACACCATTAAACAAAGGATCCAATTTAAAAAATGAATAAACATTTTTCCAAAGAAGGAGTACAGATGGCCAAAAGAAATGAAAAGGTGCTCATCATTACTAATCAGGAAAATGCAAATTAAAGCCACAATTAAATTTCACCTGTCAGAAAGGCTATTATCAATAAATCAACAAATAATAAGTGCTAGAGAGGACGTGGAGAAAAGGGAACCCTTGTACACTGTTGGTGAGATTGCAAGTTAATGCAGCCACTATGGAAAACAGTATGGATACTCCTCAAAAAATAAAAAATAGAGCTGCCATGCAATCCAGCAATACCACTTCTGGGTATTTATTTGAAGAATAACACTAATTCAAAAAGATACATGTGCCACTATGTTTGCTGTAGCATTACTAGTAATAGCCAAGATATGGAAAACATGATGTCCATTAATAGATGAATGTATAAAGATGTAGCATATACACATATACATATATAATATAAATGCACATATAAATAATAAAATATTTTTCAGCAATAACAAAAAATGAAATTTTGTAATTTAGATATTATGGATGATCATAGAGGGTATTATGCTAAATGAAAGAGCTCAGACAGAGAAAAGTGGATACCATATAACTTCACCTATATGCAGAATCAAAAAATAAATGAATAAACAAAACAGAAACAGACCCTAAATAAAGAGAATGAAAGGATGGTTGCCAAAGAGATGGGGGTTAGAGAATGGGAATTTTTAAAATGTATCAAAAGAGCAAATTCAGTCTACAGCCGCAGTTAGGGTCATCTGCCCAGGCCTTGACCCCTGCAAATGCCACAGCTGAGGAAGAAGCTGAAAAGCCTGAAAGGTGCAAGTTACCATCCTGGGGATCTGTGGAGAATCGGGAGTATTCTACGATTGCTTTTAAGGTTGGTGCTGAGATTCTTAGTTTGGCTAGAATGGACAAAATCTGGAAGTGTAGTTGTTACCTCCAAAAACAAGCAATCACCTTTTCTCTCCTGCCTCTTTCATCAAGGGCACCAAGATTTCCCCAGTGTGGCCCACGTATAAGGACTCCTACCTAATCCCTATCCCAGACCAGCTGAATCAAATATACAGAGTGCTTCTTAGGAACCTATGTTTTTTATTTTTCCTGGGGTGATTCTGATGTATTCTAAAAATTGAGAACCCTGGTTTTACAGGTTCTTTTAGCCTACTTCTAGGATGTTCATAAACTAGACCTGACAATATAGCAAGGTGAAACTGCATCAAGCTGAAAGGTTCTTTGGTGTTATGTATTTCATCCTTTATTAGGACCAAATAGGAAAAAGTACCTCTCTAATTAGGCAATTATGAGAACATCAAGACACATTTCATCCTCCTTAATACATTTACTTTCCTGTGCTCCTTTGGTTTTAAGTACTTTTGTCACTCAAATGAGGATTTTTAAAAGTATATAGTCACTTATTTAACAAAATGGCCCTGGCTGGTGGCATGGTGGATAAGGCGCCAACCTGCGAACCCAAAGATTTGATTCCCAGCCAGGGCACATAACCAGGTTGCAAGCCAGGTTGCAAGCCAGGTCACCAGCCAGGTCCGTAGCTGGAGGCAGGTGAAAGGCAACCATACATTGATGTCTCTCTCCCTCTCTGCCTCTCTCCCTTCCTCTCTTTCTAAAAATAATAAATAAAATCTTTTTAAAATTTTGATGTCCTTTAAATAAACTAACAAAATGGCAAAAAGTCATTTAATAATTAATAAGCACCTGCAGTGAGACAGATCTTGTGCTTGTCATTAATAATACAGAAGTTAAGATGTTAGGATTCTGCCCACCAAAGAGTACACAGTCTAATCCTTTCTTTCTGGCCTTCTCTAGCAGTCACTACAGAACAACCACCTCATTCCTCACAAAGAAATTCCAGAAATCCCCTAGTCCACTTATATTTCACTGTGTTCCTTAGAGCTCTGAAGTGTCTCAAATGTTCCTCAGGGGATGTGTGGGTGGCCAATCAAAAGGGCTCCATACAACTAACTACCTGCCATTCAACCAAAACAGCTCCAGTTTTCTCTACTAATTTTGTATTTACAAGTCCACATGAAATTTCAAGACAAGAAATAAACTTGGTAAAATATTACCCAAGAATAGATATATTTTCAAGTGTTCAGTTCTAACAAATAGTTTTAATGCTGCATTCCACTCTCTCCCATGCTCTTATCCCTTATCTTTTTTTTTTATGTTAATTCTGAGAGAGAGAAGAGGGAGAGTGAGAAACATCGTTGTGAGAGAGAGTGATCAATCAGTTGCCTTCCATACATGTCCTCACAAGGGATTGAACCCACAACCCTTTGGTGTACTGAATAATACTCCAACCAACTGAGTCACCCAGCAGGGGCTTATCTTCTTTTGACATTTCTGGTTAATCAGATAGAACACCTCAAGTTGGTGCTGACACATCATAAACTTCCCACCAGCTACGATTTGATAAGGGTGTTTGCCCTAAAGGGAGCTGGAGGCAATTAGAAACACTAACTTTCGGTGAACTTATCACTCTGGTATTTCACTTGGAAAAAGAATTTTTTCAAACCATGTCAAGTCACAGAAGTATATTCAAAGCCACAATCCTTAACTTACCCATTTCTTTTTTTTTTTTTTTTTTAATTTATTTAACCAACACTTTTTTTTTTTTTTTTTAAGATTTTATTTCATTATTTTCAGAAAGAGGGGAAGGGAGAGAGGCAGAGAGGGAGAGAAACATCAATGTATGGTTGTGTTTCACCTGCCTCCAGCCACAGACCTGACTGGAGACCTGGCTTGCAACCTGGTTATGTGCCCTGGCTGGGGAATCGAACCTGTGATCTTTGGGTTCGCAGGCCGGCGCCTTAGCCACTGTGCTACCAGCCAGGGACCTTACCCATTTCTTGCATTCTTGTTTTAACTTGCTTCAATCTTGATCTAAACTCATCTCTTTGCTCAGTTCTACATTGAACTATGAATTAGCATACCTGCTTCCACTGAATTAGATGTTTTCATTTTCTAAATAGTATTTGCCTTTCACATCAAAACCCTAGCTTCACGTTAGTTCGATCATTCACAAGAACCTAGATGTTAAAAGAGAACATGGAGGGCCTCTTATTTGTCATCAATTAATAATATACATTAATGCATATGCTCCTATCACCATGCACATTTAGACCCAAAAGTGTCATGCCCTCCCAGACCACATTGAAAGGCAGGAAATAGATGTGATTATTTAGGGTGTGAAAAAATTGGCTTCTGAAAGGATAAAGTATTGTCACGTCCCTGAGAATGAATGTAGCCTCAAATCTGGCTGAGTGACAATCAAATAGGCCAGGTTGTTTGGATCTCTACCTCTCTATATCTCAGTAGACCAATGTTTACATGGGGGAAGGCTAGCTTCTTTTCCTTGGGACAACTCCTGTGCAAGCAATTCTTAACAGACAGTAATGGAATTCTGCCCTTTACTATTTATGTTGGCACTTGCAATCATTAGGGTTACAGAAAAGGGCTATTTCTGGAAAAGGCCGTTTGCAAAGACATGGATTTATTTTACTAGAATGTTCATTTAACTCCAGTTTAAAATCACTCTAATTATTTGGAGAGGTTATGAATGTTCTCCAAATTGTTGTTGTGAATCTTCAGGCTTAGGATTTGAGAAAAGCAAAGCATATAAGTCTCCACAACCTCCAAATGAATGCAGTGACTGCTATAGCATTCCGGGATGAAAAGCTCCAATAGGTTTCCAGACTCTGATTTGATCTGTAAACTTGGGCATTTTGTTTGATGTCTCTAGCTTCATATTCCAGATTTCTCTTTTGAAAGACATAAAATCATCTATCCATCTGACCTCATAAAATTATATGGATCAATGTTCTTGACTGTGAGCACATTCAATGAAACCTGACAGAAATGTAAGGGAAGTATAATTATCTTTTTGAACTATGGCTGAGGTCATTAACTGAAATCATTCACTGGACCCAGCCCAGACCATAGACCTTTCTCCCAGCCACTGAAAGTTAGGGTTTCTCCCGCCTTCAGCTCCTAGAGTACAAACACCCTTGTTAAAGCTCAGTTGGTAGAGAAAGACTTCTGTGGACGATAGCATTTAGGAAGCTGGCCTAGAGAAGACAGGCCAAAATGAAACTATTGACATCCTTTTATTCTTAAACTCCTATTTCCTCTCATATACGAATAGAGGCACAGCCAAAGGCACAGAGCAATGCTAAGCTGCATGTGCATTTTCTGGAAAATGAGACATGAAAGAGTTCCCATCATGGAAAACTGCCACCAAGTCATGCAGTAGCTTAAGTACAGACAAACACAAGAAGAAAATGTCCCAGGCTGAATTGAAAGAGAACAGCTCACTTTTGCCTTCTGGCCTCATATTGTTAAATCAAGCTCTGTACAGTTTTTTTCACAGCATTTTTTGGAAGGTAGCAGGCATGCAGGGGCATGTGGAAGGTACATACACAAAGGGTACACAAAGGGTACAAATGCAGGCATAGCCACACAATGAGAAGTGGCATGGTCAGGATACTTCAGGTCATTTGCTCAGAATTATAAAAGCATGAAAGGTACCTCCAAGAGTGACTGAAAAGAGGAATTCAGAGGTGACAGTGTGGCTGTCAACAAAACCTTCCACCCTCTCTGTAGCTGCACCAGGGTCTCCTCATGCAGGTCTGTTATGGATTGAAGGTTTGTGCTGCCATTCCAGTTTATGTGGGTCTGTCCCGAAAGCATCAGTCACGCAAATTGCTCAATGATGCAGTGCTGACATTGGCTCGATACTTTCCAGATAGTCCCGTCCATTAAATCCCTATTCCTGATGGTAGATGTGGGACCTTTGGAAGGTAATTAGGAATAAACGGTGTCATGATGGGGCTCCCGTGATGAGCTTAAGTGTTCTTCTAAGAAAAGAAGGCAAGCAGGGCTTTCTCTCTCGCTATCATGAGAGGACATAACAAGAAGGCTCTCCACCAGCCAAGTGCCCTCACTGGGAACTGAACCTATGAGCCTCTTAACCTTGAATTTCTCACACACCAGAAGAACTCTGAGAAATAAGTGTCTGTTATTTAAGCCACTCAGCCTATGGTTGTTTTGCTGTTGTTGTTGTTGTTGTTTATTTTTTTATAGCAGCCCAAAGCTAAAATATAGTGCCTGAGGTCCTATCTTAATTTATCACCATCATCCTTATTTAGTATAATCATACTAAATTTATCAAATTTATACACTTCACAATTTATCAAATTGTACACTTTAAATATATATAGTGTAATATTTAAAGTGTACAATTTGATCAAGTTTTACATATGTATACACCAATTAAACCAACACTACAATCAAGATATGACCGTCTCCATCATCCATCAAAGTCTGCTCCATGCGTGCGATGGATTGGCAGATCCATCTCTACCCCAAACAGCTACTCACCTACTTTCTGTCGCAACGCATTCATTTGAGTTTTCTGAAATATCACATAAACAGAATCACACCGTACGCATTATATAAACAGACAATATAGTGCACATTTTTTTTTGGTCTGGCTTTTCTCACTAAGCTAAATTGTTTTAAGATCCACCTTTGTTGTTGCATGAATCAGCTGTTCGAATCAACTATCCATTCCTGCTTACTGACGAACTGCATTCCATTGTGGTATGCTCTTTAGAACGTTTTCTAACCAGGGAGTTTCAGAGTCCACACAAATAAAATAAACATGCACGTCAATTACCCCCAAAGTTAGGTGGCAGGGTAGATCTTGGCAAAATTTGAAATAAACACTTCTCTCAAGTTGCTACCAATGAACGGAGAGCTTTTTATGTTGTGTGCATGCAAATGACTTAAAAGAATGTGGATTATTTCTAATAGTGTCCCATCACCACGTTCCTGGTCATCAGCAGGACAGCCCCAGTGTCTCAGAGGACCCAGAGTACGGGAGGGACACAGCTGGGTGGAGCAGGAAAGCACGGACCTTTGAATTCTAGCCCAGTTGTGTGCTTCGGGCCAAGTCGTGTCTCATCTGAACCCCAGTTTCCTTATTCATTAAATAGGGGAACTGGACTGTGGTGTTGCAGCCTGCGCATTTGCACTCTCTCCGACCTTGACCAGTGTCAGCGCAGGCACTATCTTCCCCTGGCAATGCTACATCTCAGGCTAACCAAACCCACTGAGCCTTTCCCTACCTAACTAGGGACTCAAACTGCCTAGTGGAGGGTGATAATTTTTTCAGTTACTGTCCAACTACAATAGGCTCTTTCTTTCAGAGGCCCTTCGCTGACAAATTCTACTTGGTAGCAGGCTGCAGCTCTTGGCTTTGAGCCTATCTTTGGCATGTCTTAGTTGATACTGCTTCTAACTCTGACACAAATACTACTGCTCTGGCTTCTTCTGCAAACTGTGCTGGCCTGTGGCCAATTTCCCCTAACTGGTCCCTCTAGGGTGTCCTATATTGTCCTGAGAGTCAGCAGGGAAGCAAGAACTAGGGGGTGCAGGTGCGAGGACTACAAGGAAAGGAAGCTGGTGTGGAACCTGGTACGCAACCTGAGAGGCAGTGGCTGGATGGGAGGAAGCTGTAAGGGGGGCATCATTATGGCAGAGATGGGGGGAGACAGGAACTACTACACCTCCCTGCCTTCACAGGTGTGTAAGTCCCACACTGTCACGCTCTCCCACCGGGTGTTCAGTCATTCATTCACATCTTTCCACTCCATCTCGCTTGATCTTCATGGCAGGATGTAGTAGGCAAGGCCAGTTATAATCCCAACCTCCACCCATTTCACACAGAGGTAAACTGATGCTCAGAGTGATTCGATGATTTCCCCCAAACAAAAAAATCAGGCAGCTCAACCCCAGCCACTTCCAGAGACATTGAAGGAGCATTTTCCATGTGTAAGATCCTTGAAGAACCAAAGATCTATAAGGCATGGCCTCTTCTTTCAGAGACCCTCCTTCCTCTCCAGTAGAAAAGGGACAAAGTGAAGTTACTGTAAGAGCTGCCAATGAAGTAGATCTGGAAAGAGAGCAAGGGAATTGTCCAGCCACAGGGAGCAAGGAAACTCAGCTTCCGAAAGCCTGCATTTTCAGACACAGGACAGTCACAGTACAAGCAATCCTTTCATGGGAGCCGTGGAAGAGAGGCAACTTAAGTTTCTCTTCTTGTTTTGAGCAGTGATCAAAAGATATTTTAAAAAGGAAATAAGCAAAAACGAGTTAGAGAAGAAACACCTTAGGCTTTTGTCTAAAGAATTTTTGTTCACACTAACTCGCACTTTTTTTTTTTTTTTTAACTTTTAAAACAAATGTGTGCATCCCAGCTGAAAGAGGAAAAGATACTCTGAATGACTGATTTCAGGTTTTCGCAGAAAAAGGATTAACTTTGATTAGACCTGCAGCGGAAACAAATTCATTAAATGGGGATGGAAGTTACATTTTGCTTTACATTGTTCTCTAGCATTTGAAACTTTTCCCTATGCATATGCTACTTTTATGATAAAAGAGAAATCCTCTTCTTCCTCTATGCCTCATCTCCATTTGTTCTGGGACAAACTATGGTCTTTCACCTGTAATTATAACCTTTATGTAACAACTGGTTAACAAAAGAGCTTCTATTTACAGAGTGTTTGCTCTATGTGAAGTAGAGTGCTAAAGTCTCTAATAACTTACTTATTACCACAATTCTAAGGGTAGGGACTACCCCTCTCTTTTTACAGATGAGAAAATTGAACCTCAGAGGGATTAAGTGATTTGCTGCCCAGGCAGAACCTGCAATGGTCTCCTAACTGGGGTCACTATCACCATTCTCAGCCTCCTGTTATCTTCCTACTCTAGATGGAATCACGTTACTTCTTTGCTTACAGTCTATGGCATTCCCACCTCACCCCTTCCGATATCCAGAGAACACAACCTAAACTTCTTAACATTTTATTTTCAAGTCCAGTTTTTAATGCATTTATTCATATTCTCATTGTAGCAACACATTATAGCAAGACCTAACATTTGTTTCAAAGCAATTTTATGTATGGCTTCCCCAAAACCATGTGACAGAGGCAGGTGAGCAAACATTTCTAAGCAGTCTCAATTGGTTTATCAAGAGGCCAGATGATATGCCTTGACTTTTCTTCCTTGTTCTCACAGTGCTCTGATTGTCCTACATGTTTCAAGTACGTCAAGTTCCTTCAACCCTCTCTAATTCTGCAGTACTATTTCTGCTGTTGAGTGTGCCCTTCACCCTGCCTGGTGAGCACATACAAATCCTTCATGATTTCTATGGCTCAACTGGCCCACCTTTCTTTGGGCATCCTTAACAACTCATTAATACTCCTCACTGACTACAGTAGATTAGAAGCATTTGTTTGCTTGACTCTCTTTTCCTGTACATTGTGGACTTTTCCAGAACAGGGACCATCGGTCATGAGCATGGCCTTATTTATCCTTATGTAGGATAAAGTAGTGATGGAAAATGGAATGGGTGAAGAAAGACATGATTCACAGCAAAGGTGTGTTTCTACTGCTTCCAGGATTCATGCAACACTGAACCAATATTTATCAAGAATGAAACATGGTATCAAGGGCAGAGCTAAATGGTGATGTGTTATATGTGTATGTGTGTGTCCAAAGAGAGGGAGAAGGTGTACATATATAGTTGGTATACAGATATAATACCTCTCTTTGTATATATAAAATGTTAGTACATGCACATAAACTATGTATATGTAACCTGCATACATATACACATATAGTTTGTATATGCACATATATACTGTACATACATGTATAGTTTATGTGCATATATGCATACATAGTATATACAAGCTTGCCTGTGTATTTATAGTGCATGGATATATAGTTTGGTATGTACATAAATAGCATGTGTGTGTGTGAGTATAGATGCTATACATACATACAAGGTCTGTCGAGAAAAAGTCCAGCCATTGTTAATATAATGAGAAATGTTTGTGTAGCATCCATGTAACCTGGCAGCCAAGAAGAGTGGACTGGAATGCACATGCATGAACAATGATGATTTCACTGTACTCGTTGATGGGGATGGTAAACACTTGAGTGTGCAGGTGTGGCTGTGGCATTTAAAATGACTGAACAAGTAGAGCAATGGATCTGCACCAAATTTTGTGTGAAGCATGAACATTCCCCTGTGGAAATGATTTGGGTGGTTCAAAGGCCACAGCTATGGCTCACTGGTGATTGGCAGCTTCATCACGATAATACACATTCCCATCATCACATCTTGTGCAGAGATTTTGGTAAAATATCAAATTACCCAGATGACTCAGCCTCCCTACAGCCCAGATTCAGCACCCTGCAACTTCTGGCTAAATCACCTTTGAAACAGAAAAAAATCCCAGACCATCAATGAGATTCAGGGAAATATGACAGGGCAGCTGATGGTGATTGGGAAATTGCATGAGGTCTCAAGGTGCCTACTTTGAAGGGGACTGAGTCATCATTGTCCTGTGTACAATGTTTCTTGAGTCTTTTATCTTTTTCAATAAGTGTATCTATGTTTTATTTTACATGGCTGGGTACCTCTGGACAGATCTCATATTTAGTGTATATTTGCACATATACCTGGTATATGTGTGCATACACCTCATCTGTGTACATGTGCCCTGGAACACAATGCAAGCAGACCTACGAAGTTGAACTTGAAGATGATAGGAAGGGCGTTTATTACATACAATAGATACATTTTAATAAAAAAGAGATAAACCTTGAGGCCTTCCTCCCTGCTGAGGATAGAGAGCATCCCCTAAAGCAAGAAGGAGCAGAATTAGGAAGAAAAATAGCTTAGAGAAATCTCACTGAAACCAAGCAAGAACCACATTCAAAGAGGAAGCTGGTTGGCAAAAGACAAATACACTGCATCTTTTTTTCTAAAAGCCAAGGATATGGAAAAGCAGGGGATAGGGGACTTAGTGGATCTGGCCATTAGGAAGATGGCAGTGAACCAGGGATGAAAATTTCTGAAAGAGGTGGGATGACTCATGGTAAGGAAGCAGAGTCAGACACACACACATATTCTGTCTCTTTCCCACAATTTGGCCTTGAAAGTATGACAAGAGAAGCAGCTGTCATGGAAGCAAAATACCAAATGGCTTTCTTTGGTTCTTGTGAGATGGCAGAGCTCAAACATGCTGGTGGACAGAAGACCACAGCCCTGAACTATTGTCCTGATATTCACATCGTGAAGCATAAATCATGGCAAACATGGCCAAGACCTCAAACCCATATACCTTAAAATCTCTCACAACTCCATGAGGTGGGTTCTATCATTAACTACATTTTATAGGTAAGGAAGCAAGGCACAGAGAAGTTAAGTAACTTTTCCAGAGTCACTCAGCTTTTAAATCTCAGAATCAAGGTTCCCCCACCCCCGACCCCCAAGCAATCTGACTTCAGCCTGTGTGCTGTTAGCTGATGGTCGGTGAGGGACACAGAAAACAGACTCCTCATCTGCTGCCTGCTTTCCCAAGTTCTGCTTAGATGGGCCCAGCCTACTTTCCCTAGCTTTCTCTCCTGCCAAGCAGAGCCTTGGAATCCATGAACATCCACATCAAAGTAATGGGCCAGGGGTCACTGTGATGGGGAGGAATAGTGGATCAAGGCCATTTATTGGTGTAGAAAAGTTTGCATCTTTTTAGTAGTTGTGAAAATGGAGATTATCTTAAGCATCATCAGAGGAAAGGTCTAGTATTCACTAGAAGACTGGCTTCAACTTCCAGTATTTTACAATCTGGAGCAAGTCCACCTGTGAAATCACCAATTCTTTATCTGTAACGTTAGGTGATAATAATAATAATAAAGAATAATAATAACTATCTTATATCCCTTAGAGTATTATAAGGAGCAGGTGAAACAATGGGTGTGACAATGAATTCAAATGTGAACTATTTAATCACCACCATCATCATCATCATCAGGCTATCAAACTATCTGAAAAATTGCTCATCCTCTTCCTTCTCCCACTTCCACCTCCCAACATATTAAAAATTGATGACATTCAATGTTGAGACAGTATTTCTAAGCCCCAAAAATTCCATGTGTAAAATTTTACAAGTGCAAAATTCCCTTAAAATGTGAGTCAACATGACACATCGTTAAAATCTTCAAAGAATGAGCTGTGATCAACTGACATTATCCATGATTTGTAGGAAGCTTTGGGGTGCCTGAAGCAGCTCAGGACGACAAATAGTTGTATCAGATATTCCACACCTGCTTGTTCATCCCTTCTTTTCCACTCAGCATGTTGATCATGATATTAATATATGACCTTCAATGCAGCATTCCCCCCGCCCTTAAATCTCACTACTTGTTTTTGTAGATTTCACTTTTATACATCAGTACAGCCTTTAAGTCCCTGCCTGGTCTTGCCAAGGACAGAGGAGGAGGTGACTTTCTCAAGGAAGCCAAGAGAACACATAGAAAGCATGCCTGTGAGTTGCCATTTGGGTTGCATTTTACCAAAGCTTTGGAGAAGTCTTATTTGGCAAACTGTGGAGACCAGGTCTTTAGGTGGATTTGTCACTTTTAAACACAGAAAAAGTTGTCATATATATAGTGAGCCTAGAGTTACATGCAAAGCTGCCATTCTTTATACTTTTCTAACTTGTCTTGATTTTTAACTGTACCCTATCTAATTACACTCCAAGGATAAAATTAAAGCAATTAGGCAGCAGCTGGATAGGGTATATGATGGGTGACAGGTGTGTAGTCAGTAACAGGGACATTTTACTATTACAAGCAATCTTCAAGAACATCAGAGACACTATCTCCTTTTACAGATGAAGAACCAGGAGCCCTGGCTGGTGGATAGGTGCTGGCCTGTGAACCCAAAGGTCGCTGGTTCAGTTCCCAGTCAGGGCACATAACCAGGTTGCAAGCGAGGTATCCAGCCAGGTCCATAGCTGGAGGCAGGTGAGAGGCAACCATATATTGATGTTTCACTCCTTTTCTTCCTCTCTCCTGCCCCTCTCTCTAAAAATAATGAATAAAATCTTTTAAAAAGAGCCAAGGGTTTAGGGTCAAATTTCTTTTTTCTTTTTCCTTTGAGAAAAAGATACAGAGTTCTCATGTTTGCCTTACTTAAGAAAAGTGAATATACAAAAATCCCAGATTGCAGAGGTGATGTGTGTATCATGGTCATTTGCACTAGATGGCTTCATGAAAAGGGGGTATAACCTGAACCCCATTTTGTAGCTATTAGCCCCTCTAGTCTAATGCACACACTGGATTCACCCATTTGGCAAAGCAAGGCACTCCACTAATTCTATTCATCTCCCAACACCACCCACCCCCCATATTCAAATGTTTGCTCAGTGTTAATCCCTCTAAAACTTTACAGAGTAATTCTTTCAATTGCCTGTTATGTAGAAAGTCGAAATATTCAGAACGATACTGTTTTTTTCCTCCGTAAAATCTCTAAACCAAAACAACAAAGAGACCCCTTTCCCTGCCTCCCTCTCTTCTATAACCCCCACAAACACCCCCACCACCAGATTTCTCTCTTTCCAAGGTAGGGCAGATGAAGGCTCTGACAGATCCCTGCCACCCCAGCTCCCTCTTCCCATTTTAGGTATTTTTACTCAAAATGCCACTGAAACAGGAGCCAGTACTTGTTTGGTTTATGTTGTTTCTTTTTTTCTTTTTAAAAGCACAAATAACATTTCTTTCAATATAAAGTTCTATGGAAAAAAATAGAAATTACAATAATCTCAGTCACTGTCCAGCAGGAACATGTTTCATTGCCTATGGAGTCGGAAACCAGATTCTCCATTAGAACTAGCTGGGTTCTACTGCACTTTCAAACATAATAAATTCCTTATCTTACAAACCCCTTTAGAGAGGACTTAACTATGCTAGCGATGAATGTCTAAATTTATCCAGGAATCAAGGCAATGGAAGAGAACTAGAATTCAACACCAAAGTATACAATTGTTGATATACAAAAATGATATAAATTACCTCATCAATTACAAAAATACATCAGATTTTATCCGTACATTTCCATCAGATAATAAGTTACTTACTAAAATGTAAAAATAAAAAAGCTCAGACGTGTTTCCTCTGATTCAAGTACGAAAGGCACAACAGTCCTGGTTCTGAGGGGCCCACCGCCCCCCGCAGCCACCACCACACCGAGCAGGTGCATGTCACTTGGCACTAGCAGACCGCAGAGTTCCCAACATTCTGTCCCAGTGTGTGAAATAAGGGGCAAAGTTGCAGTTAAACTGCGAGTGATGCAAGTCATGGTGAGCCACGCCCCCATACCACCCAAAAGGTACCAGTTTGTGCGTGGACCAGGGAAATTCATAGCCTGAGTGGTCCTCCACCGACAGCCAGATGTTGACCACGTGGAAGATCAGGACTGTGAGAGGATGACACCGGAGCACTGTGATGTTCACCATGTCAAAGAAGCCCAAGGAAAACAGCTCCCAGGCGCTCATGTACTGCGTCGCCAGCGCGAACGAGGGCGAGTTCTTGTGGTGCATCTTGTGAAAGGCCCGGTACAGCCAAGGCACCTTGTGGTGCAGCACGTGCCACACGAAGAACTCAGCGTCGAAGAGCAGCAGGCACAGCACGACGTGGCACACCAGCTGCAGCAGCTCGGGGGCTTCGGCGGGCAGGAGAGGCGGGCCACGGGCCCAGTGCAGCAGCGTCACGGGGAACACGAACACCAGGTGCTGGTAGATCGTCTGCACCAGACAGGGCAGCAGCTGCCGTGCGGTCGGCAAGAAGTTGGGTTGGATCTTGTAGCTCCGCAGCGCCGGCACCCAGGGGAACAGGACGTCCAGCACCAAGAAGGGTAAGCAGAAGCCGACGTAGGTAGTGATGGAGAAGATGGCCGGGAAGAAGGGCGACTGGGTGAGGGCCTCCCGGGTCCTCAGGAGGTCCCAGAGCGGCTGCAGAAACAACTGGCCTGAGCTACACTGGACGTGGGACTCAGTAGCGTTGAGACCGCTCATCGCGAGGCTGTGCTGGACAGCCGCGCCTGAACCTCTTGCCCCACCGCTTTTTAAGACTTGGCCCCGCCCTGAAAGACGTCACGCGTTTTAACTTCCAATCCGGGATGCTTTTGTCTCAAGCAAGATAAGGAGTATTTCCATCATCACCGGGAAGAGCTCCTTTCAATTGGTGCCGATTTACTCATCTTTTTTAATGCACACGTTGAAGTCTATTTACGGGTATTCACAAAAACGCCAAGTGTAACTGCATTTTTAAAAAGCTTTTCAAAGTGACGCAATTTTTGTAATTTGGATCTTCTCTGTCTGCACACCTAACCAGCAGAGAGGAGCAAACTCACCTTTCTCCCCAGCCAAGCGCCGCTGCGCGCAGCGCAGGAAATCGGACGAGATGGGGTGGCGGGACCTGAACCTCTCCCGTCCCTGTCTCCGGGGAGGATCTACTTTTCCAGGTTTTTGGAAGCTCGGGATCCCACCACACAGCCGTCCGGAGGAGTCCAAAAACCCATCCAGCCTGTCTTCCCTCCAGGGCGCTGTCAAGCGCGCAGACACGCGACAGAAACTGCGATACGAACCCAAACAAACAAAAGTTCTGGGTTTAACATCTAGCATCCGCCCAGATCTGGCTCACTAAAAAGACACTGCATCTCAGGAAGTAACGAAATCCGTGCAGCACCTACTTTGTTCTTGAAGGGAATGTTTGCGTGTTCCTGGAGCCTCGTAAAGCTCTTGATTGCTGAGTTGTCACCCCTACCCTGCCCTTCCCTAGGGTGGCTTCGCGGTGCCGATTTGCCCTAAGACTTCCCTGAACCATCCCAGGCTTAGAGCCAGGCTGCGAGGCCAGCTGTAGCCCTGCCCTCCTCCGCCCTCAAACCGGGGTTGGCTGGCTGGGGACCGAGCTCAAAGAAGTCAGTACTAGGAGAGCTCTAGGGACACCGCCTGGCCATCGCGGCGGGGAGACGCGTTTGACCCTGGTGATAAGTCAACACGCAACGCAAGGAACGCCTAAAGGATAGGTTTGGACCAAAACTTTGAAACCAGGGACACTCTGCCTCTTAGGTCGGTGAGGTTAGAGTCAGTACTTCACTTCTCCAAGCCCCCCACCGGAGAGGAAATGAATAATAGCTATCTCACAGGTCTATTTCAAGCATTAAGTAGGAAAATATAATGCTACCATGCAATGTCTGCGAGGCTTTAGCTTAATGTTTTACTTGAAGAGATTTCACCGAGTTGGTGGAAGTAGGCATTCTTATTAGTGCTGTGATCTTACAAGAGTAAAAGCATGGTGCCTGGCACATAGTAAACATACAGTATAAGACACATTATTTTAAATTTACACTTCACATTTTATATAACGAATAATTGAGGAAGTTTGAGATTAAAATTTTAAAATATGTAAAGAGAAGTAACAGAAGGTTACATATTGGAGGAAACAATAAGTACAACAAAAATATAGACCAACAGCCCTGGCTGGTGGCTCAGTGGACAAGTGCTAGCTTGAGAACCCAAATGTTGCTAGTTCGATTCCCAGTCACAACACAAAACCAGGTTGCAAGCCAGGTCTCCAGCCAGGTCCATAGCTGGAGGCAGATGAAAGGCAACCATACATTGGTGTTTCTCTCCCTCTCTGCCTCTCTCTCTTCTCCTGTCTCTGAAAATAATAAAATCCTTTAAAATAAATAAAATAAAATCAGAATAAAAAGGTTTATTTGAGAGTGACCTCATGCTATTGAATAGCATATGCCATTTACTAAGCCTTAATTCTTGGGTTCCTTGTGTTCTAAAGGGACCAGCAAAGCTCACTTTCTCAGACGTATAACTGAACTCTGCTCAGAAGTAGAATATCACTCAGGTTTGTTCTCAAAAGAAACTAAGTCAACCTTCAAATTTCTGTCTGGCACATGCTGTCCTTGTGTGTGCGTGTGTTCAGCTACCACACATGCTTGCTTTGGATGCTCTCTTATAGATTTTTTTAAGTGGGTGGCATTGGCAGGTTTGCTTAATTTGGACTTAACTAATTAGATTGTTGTCAGGACTGCCACCTTTGAGCTCCCTGCCCTAACCAACTTACTCGTTTCCTTCTTTGCATCTTCCATCCTCTATAGCTAAGCCTGTTAGAATCTTCCCCGTAAAGCCCTATGCAGCAGGCCCTGGAAGCCATGGCTTCAGCCTGGTTTGCCCAGGCTCTCTCTCCTCTTTCTCACAGCACATTGAAGAGCAGCCACCTGCTTCTCTACCTTTCCAATCCATGCAGTCACCAGGACAAAAGTCCAACATGCAAGTTCAACCATCTCAGGGCAAGTGGTCAGTTCAAATCTCATCAGTTGTCCACTCCATGTTACAGAGGATGCTGAGAAGGTAGTCCTGAGTTGTTGGGTGACCAAAACTAGCATCACTTAACAGAGCAAATTAAATTGAACCCATTTATTTTTATATCTTAAACATTATATTTATTGGTTTTGAAGGAGAAAGAAATGTGGATTTGTTGTTTCACTTACTCGATGCATTCATTGGTTGATTCTTATATGTGCCCTGATCATGGATTTAATGCCCTACCCTGTTATATTGAGGTGATGCTCTAACCAACTGAGCTGGCCAGCAAAGGCAAACTGAACCCCAGGTAGTCTTGACTGAAGTAGTGTCATTTCTTGACTTGCAGACATTCACCTTTAAACATTTTTAATTTACATAAAATTGATCTAACAGCTTGCTAGATGAATAGGTCTTTTAAGGGCATGGTGTTTATCATCTAGAATTTTTCCCCCACAGTGCCAAGCATCATACTTTGCAATAATGAATGCTCAAAAGTTATTTGTGGGCTTAATGTACATTTTAAGAAATAGTTACTCTAAATTGAGGCTACAAAATGGAATCTTAATTTTTTTTTTAAGTTTTGTTTTGTTTTGTTTTGTTTTTTGAGCACTGGTTATGTCCCCTGGAACAGTTTTCTATCAAAGTGGGCATTTAAATATTTCTTATAGTATTAGGACTTTGGCCATGCTATTCCTTATGCTTTTCCATTTGATTTTGGCTCCTGTGTATTATTTTTATTTTGGCATGGTCTTTTTGACAGAGTTAGAATATAGAAATCCTTTCTTTTCTAGCTATCCCAGTGATCAAACCACATTTCTGAGAGTGCAACAATCAAGTTTATTCATGTTTAACACAATTCCAAAGTTATTTGGTACTAATTCACCATAAGACTTCAGGAATAGAAAAGACTCCAAAAAATAGAAAAGACCATGTAGTTGGCAAAGTGCATCACATATAATGTAATCTCTTTATTTGCATACCCTTCATTGATTGTTTCTTTCCAAAAGAAGACTATCTTAGCATCTATCTAATCAAAACAATTAGTCCTGAATATCAAAGATAGGATTGTGTAACATCTTACAACTATGACACATTAAGACTCACAGAGAGTGGATACTCTAATCCCTGCCTATAAAAATGAAGACAGCCTCTGAAAAGTCAAGATTAGCTAGGGCCAAATAACAAGGTATAGCCAAACTGAGGGCAAACCTGGTCAGAGTCAGTTTCAAAAAAGATAACTCCACATCGGAAGTGGTATTGGGATGGGGCACTAAGGTTGCATCTATAGGACACTTGACAAAAGACTCTGCAAACATTAACTATCCATGCCCAGACAGGGGTGCTAATGAAGACTATGCCCTGGATGCTGATGCATATTTGGTTTTAAACAGTTGCTTTCGCATTTTTGATCCACCTGGGTCATCTCTACGTAGGTGCTTCTAACTGACATTATTGGAACTCTCAGCAACCTCTCTAAAATGTTTAAAGCATATAAAATCATTCCCATTAAAAGGCATATAATAACATTGCCTTTTAATGAGAAAATACTTACCTCATCTGTCAAAGGGGTTGTTGCTACAATCGAAGCCTTACAAGAAGGCTTTTAAGACCCATAAGGCGCAGTGTAAAATGTAAAGGATTTGTGTTGGTGCTGTTATTTAAAACATGGGCAAAGAATTTTCTGCTTAGTTTGGAATTGAACTTGAAAAGTACACCTAGAACAATACAATAAATACATACTCTTGAATGAATTATCAACAGCTTATCTTAAACCAGAATTATTATAACCCAATGCTGCATTTCAGGGGTCACATGTTGAAAATCTCTCCATACATTAAAAATGAAATGACAAGAGTCAAAATCTCAGTGTGTTTTAAAAGTTGACATTGAACAAATTAAGACTTTAAATAGCCATAAACACACAATACTTTATTATTTGGAAATAATATCAACAATTTGGGGCCTCTGTGAGAGTGAGTCTAAGGTTAAGGTTAAAGACATTCCCACTTCCTCCCCCATGTCTGAGGTTCTGACCTATCTATTAGGCAAGATTTTATTTTCATGTCACATTCAGCATCCAGTTATTCTCTGAGAAGATTTTTCAGATGTTATGCATCGGGCAGAACTAATCATAATCCTAGAAATTACCAGAGATGTGGTTGATGTTATCAGTCCTCAAATTACACACTGGCTCATAAATCAACACCAGTTCCCAGTGGTACTAGAGAAAAAGTATCCCTATCAAAAGGTTTGCAAGGAAAGCCACGAGTGCCCTCCTCTGGTGACTTTAAAAAATGAACTTCATTCTCAATTGTGACTTGCGGCTTTGCCCATGTTAAGCACAGTACCTCAGAGGTCCAAGCTGGCAAGTATGAACTAGTCTTTTCCTTGCTGGAGGGTCTGTGGACATCTTTGTGATGTGTTAGATAACATATATTAAATGCAGTTGATAAGAACACTAGAACTCCAACAAACTTGCTACCAAACTTCTTGAGGCACAAACTCCAACCTTGCTCTGCATTCTCAGCCAAGGATGAAACAAAACTACATTAAGGCAGCCCAGGTTATAAATATACAAAAGTCATATCAAGAGCCTGTGCAGCTATGTCAAGAACAAGAGGCCACGAACAAAAGCAAGTGGACAATATAACACAACTGTAACAAAAAGGGTTATGCAATATCTCCACCTCTAGGTTGACCCACATACTGGAGAAAAATCCCCAGAGCTTTGAAAAGAAAGAGAAAGAAAAAACACTCCAAAAAAGGTAGGCTCTATAGAATGAAGACCCCGCTCATCACTGTGGTCTGTTGTGTTGGCATTTTAATGACCACAGGTTTTCGAGGGCATCTCTAGGAGCCTTCGTGGCAGCAACCAAAACAAGAGAAACCAAGTAATCTATGGCTCTGAAGCCATTTCCAGTGGCCTCTGTCCCACCACTGATGTAAAACAACAAACAAAAACACCTACTCGCTGTCCCTTTCTTTCCAGCCCTAACCAAGAATGTTGTACCTGGTTGCCCAAACCAGGTTGCCTTGGTCAAAAAAGAAGTATTGTCTTTTGTGGGGAACATTCGGCCAACAAGGAGAGTGGCATCCTTGGAAGGCATGTGTATCCTTTGCACTTAACAGAGCTTTGCTCCTTTCTGTGGTTGCCATGGAAACAAAGGTTTCACTTTGGTCCTGTGCAATCCCAGATATGACACATGCATCTAATTTTATTTTGCTAAATAACTAGGTTCATTGTTTTTCATAATCTTGTCTGTCCACATGTATTTATGGACTATAATCTAAGCAGTATATTGGATTTGGGGTAAGATTCTGTCCTCTAGCTCACAGAGTAACAGGAGAGATCACACTAGGCTCCCAAATCTAGGTGTCAGGGTCCCTGTAACATAACTTGTCCCTACCAGCTTTTGTTGCTTCCTTTGTTCATGGAGTTGGATAGACAGTCCTTGAATCCATGGTCCTTCCTATAACAGGCCGCAACCTGCCCATGGGGTTAATCACCACTTAGCCTCCAGCCAGCCTCACTCAGTGGACCCTGAAGGATGGCATTGAAGGCCAGTTTCCAAACTATCCCCAGTGCTCCTTGGGTTTGCGGCGACTCTCTGCTCCCCGTTGGAGACGATCCAGTGTTCACAGGCAGTGTCAGTGAGGTTTAAAAGGAGTCAGGAAGAGGGGGAAAAGATGAGAGAGGAAAGTATAATTCTTACCAAAAGAGAAAGGGAAGCAGAGAATGGGTATTGAACAAAGGACACACTAACACAACAATCCTTCAAGCCTATGAGGCTCACTGAGTTTTATTGAAAAGTTTAAATAAGGCTTTTTATGTGTTACAAAGTAGTAGTATGCTATCTCTACATATTAGCCAATGCCAAGTATTGTTAATTATTGCAGCTGAAGTAACTATATTTTTTAAAAAACACATCAACTGTTAATTCTGCCCCTCTGAGAGTACTATAAGGAAATAAGGCTGTGAGAAAAGCAGGTGAACATGGGCTTCCAGATATGGAGATGCAAATCAGGAGTAGTAAAAATACGCACACATACAAAACTGAAAAACAAAGTGATTCCCTGAGCTTTCATCTTAAAGCATTCACTAATCTTATAGCATTCACTACTCTTAAACCATCTGAGGTTACAATTCTTTCTTGTGAAAATGGATTAGGACCCTTCTCAGTCAGGGGCAGCCTCAGGGCCTTTGCTTCACCCCAGTCATCACTGAGCTACAGTAGCTGGTTAAGAGAGTACATTAGTCTCAAGAAAAAATAGTGGTATCATCCCTCCACAGCACTTTTCTTCTCAAGCAAGTGGATTTATGACCTGACTCACAATTAAGAGATGATGAATATAGATGGTTGCATGTATCAGTCTTCAAGTATTTAAAATACAGCTGTTGCTCCTTAATGACTGGAATTTGATTTTGGGGACCCCAGCAAATCAGTTGGCTTCACCTGAGCAATTTCCACTCTTGTTAAATAATAGCTATCACAGACAGATTGGGTCAAATCCATTATAGAATCTTTATAACAGACACAGCTGGAGTGTCACTGAATTTGACTTGGCACCTACTGTATGCGGACATGAGAAAGTATCCTTTAGATCCCCAAATACAGGGCCAGTCCACTGGAGATGAGAACTGGGTGCTGATACACTGAGCTTTCCTCAAGTCGGTGTCAGATTATTTACCAAAGAACACAATCTAAAAATTTCAACACAGATGTCAAGCTGTCCTGTGTGCCCGTTAAAAAAAAAAAAGCCATCTAGTACATTTTACCTTGCATGGATAATCAGAATGGCTAGGACCTTTTCCAAGTCAGTGATATTTTTAGAAGACTTAAAGGAACTAAGCTATCTATGGTGAGACACAAGCTGCGTATGTGGCCATGATTAAACAACAAAAAAAGCGAGTGTATTTCTCACCCTAAGTGGAGAGAATTGGGGATCGTCAACATCATAATTGTCTTGGGTATGAAAATATAAAAAGCCTGGGAAAGAAAAATAAGTATTTTAGAAAAACTGAGCCAACACATGTTTGACCTGACTCAGTCCCTGACTTGATGATGGAAAATGTTTCCATCTGGCCTTCACTGATACTTTCTCATCAGGTTCACCATTTCACTATACAGCCGCCAAGGGGCATCCAAGCCCCAGATAAAGTCCAAATGCTCCCAGTCTGGAAGGCACTCGTGGTACATCAAATTGCTGATCTGGGTCAGTAAGATGCTGATGTCGTTGACGTCTGCGAGCCAGTCCCGACCCCCACTCCAGACAGCTGTTGGCACTGGCATGTCTTTCACCTTGTAAGTGGGAGGGTAAGTCTGTAAGAAAAATGCAGAGGAAGCTTTGTTGTGGTTGTTTCACTTTACAAAAACACAATCAACCATCTCCATTAAACACTGATTACTTCATTGAGAATAAAAGACTAGGTTTTAAAAATCACCCTCAGTTTCCTTTTCACTGTACTATTACCAGAACAAAAAGAAACCTAACCCACAATGAAAGAGCAGTTACCACAATAACATGGTAAGCATGGTAACAAGGGTTTAAATCCCCTGGAAGGAAGGTGGGCTCCCAGGTAGTTGATTCAAAGCAACAGAAGTGAGTAGTTAGGAAGGAGCTGTGGGGTCAATATCCCTCTGGGGTATAACACAAGTCACAGAAATTCTCTAGGCCTTTGTTTCATCATCTTTAATAAACAAGAACAATCACAGGGAAGTTGTGAAAGTTAAACAAAACATGGCAAAGTGCCTTACACTTTAGAGTACTTAGTACTCAAAAATGGTAAATTTACTAGAATATGGAAGAAAAGGCTTAGGCAATGTAATTTGCCCAAGGCCCTCCAGCTACCAGATAACAGACCTGGGCGTGTTGGACTTTAAAGTCTGTGTTCCTAGGCCCTGGCTGGTGTGGCTCAGTGGACTGGCGCCAGCCTGCGAACCCAAAGGTTGCTGGTCTGATCCCCAGTTACAGCACATAACCAGGTTGCAACCCAGGTCTCCAGCCAGGTCCTCAGCAGGAAGCAGGTAAAAGGCAGCCAGCCATACACTGATGCTTCTCTCCCTTTCTTCCTCCCTCCCTGCCCTTCCCTCTGAAAATAATGAATAAAATCTTTAAAGAAATAAAATAAAATAAAGTCTGTGTTCCTGATGACTGATAACAATGACAGGGACAGTGTTTACATGGGACCAAGGCAAGAATAAAGAGGGAAGGCCCAGTCCACAACACCAACTGGAACTGAAACTCTCTATGGCCTCCGCGCTCCCAAACATTCCCTGAGCCCATCCAGAATCCTGGTAACTGGCTTCTGGGATGAGTTTTCAGGGCCCATGGTTTCTAAAGACTTTGAAGACATTACCTGGTTGTAATGAAAATAATTCTTGGCACTGCTCCCCCAGTCAAAGGCTTGAAACTTCTGCAATTTAAAAGTCTACAAAGAAGATAATTTGGGAAGAAGTTAACTGGCACAGGTGTTTGAGATGACATCACAGGTGCTAGAGTTAGCCACAGCCTCAGGAACCAATTTTACACCAATACCCTGACTGACTCTTTATGTCCAAACTGTAACGTGAAATGAATGGCCTGATCTCTCGCTCCCTTACCAAATGACTCACTTTCTCCCTGTATGATTGGAAAGTAGCTACTGCATAGTCCACTGTGAATTATACAGGGTGGGGCAAGAGCAGTAGCGAGTAAGTGAAACAGAGTTTTATTTGTGTATTATTATTCATTATTGTGTTATTTTCCATATAAATAACTGTAATCCTACTTTTTCCTCATCCTGAACTAGATCAATGATTATGCCCATTGGATAAATGTCATACTGACATTTTTTACTGAAATATGAGTCAAACTTTTCAAAGAGTTAACTATCTTACTTGGGAAAAATAGGTATATATTATATAAACTATATAAACTAACATAGTTATGTGGATTAATAGGTATTTATATCAATTTAAAATATTGATATTAGAATATGAATAGTAATTGTATATCACGTATTTATATAGATTAATGCAAGCATTGTATATCCATATATAGATTAACATAGTTATACATGTTTATATAGTATTATCTCCATATTTTCTATGTATCCACCCTACTTGACTACTTATATTATTAAATATTTTAATAATTTTATTGATTTGATACTTTTTTTGAGTACCAGTATCAGTATAATCACCAAATTGTATTGCACACCAGCACAAATCTAACTAGTTGGGGATACCAGCCATGAAGCAATGTTGTATATAAAATTTAAATTTATGCATTGTTACTGTAATATAAAAGTATTACAAAAGTAACTTAATTTTTAAATTTTAAGTGATGCAAATTCATACCTCCCCTATATCCCCAAATTAAAAACGTCAAGAACGAAACCCAAAATTGGCAAGCCAAATGAACTAGAAACCTCAAACTTTGGCCAGAGGGTGGCGTCTGGTCAAGAGGAAAAACCTAGACATTCTTTGTCTCAAGGGCATTTGATTTATGTGAGGTTTCAATTCTTATCAATTGCATAAAAACTCTACTGCATGATGTAATAGAAGACAGTGTAAGATTAGAAATGACAGGGGATTTCTGCAGGAGAAAGGTCAGCATCTGCTCTGGCTGTTGCAAATGACCAATTATAAATACCTGCGGCCTATTTGTCAAGCAGAACAAAATACAGATTTACAGCAACTGATAGTGCATCTGTGCTCTCGCTCTAGTTGTTGGTGAAGAAATATCAATGCAAGCTGTCCTGCCACTGTACACAGTTTATCACTTTCTCACACGCCTTTCAGGACTTATTCCAGCACCTGGTGTGAGTACTTGGTGCACTGGAAAAACCCACCTAAGGATCAGACTGAACGTCTAATCTTGACTTTTGTGCTCAAGGTCATCACCACTTGAAAGGGAATCTCAGAAAGAGGGAAATGTGAAAAATGACTATTTATAGTCACAAAGACATGGAAACCCTAAGAGGGTAAAGGAAAATTTTAACCACCTTTCAATGCCAACATACTAATAGCAGTTATCCTTAGTGGTGGACACATGGGTGACTTTCTTCTGGGTACTCACATACATTTTTAAACTTCTTAATGAACATACATTACATGTATAGTAAAAATTATACTAAATGTCATTTTACAATGTTTTATAGAGTACCTAATAAACATTTTCTTTTTTAGGTAATAGGTTTCAAACAACAGAGAGCATTGGAATCATATGAGGAACTTGTTAAAATGCAGATCCCGGGAACATACCTCTGGGAATTTGAAGTCTCGACAGCTCACGGGTAAACCCAAGAACCTGAATGTACTATGAATAAAATAGCCTTGAGGGTCTCCTTCAAACTCCCACCAAGGAACTTCACAGCTGAACTGTGGCCCTTAGTCTGCCATCACCCAGGCTTCAGTAGAAGCCTCTCCCAGCAGCCACTAGGGCAGCCCAGACATGTGTGTCCTTGATAGGCAGCGAGTGGCAGCTGCTGGCCTTCAGCCCAGAGGAGGGAGAATCAAGGACAAGGTCCTATGAAACAGCTGCACAAAGCAGCCATTCTCAACAAAGAGACGATTCAGGGAGCAGAGAGCAAAGGGCAGGGAATCTGAACTTGGAAACGTTCAGGAGGCACATTCCAATGCGGTTAGAACCTAAAACCGTAACAGGGCCCCAGGGCAGTGCTCAGAACCACAGTCTGCAGCCTTTGACCTCAGCCAGCTGCTACATTAAAAGGGCTGGGATGAGGATGAAAACAGAAGCCTGGGTTGCAGCCACGATCCAAGATCCGATCAGAGATCTCTTCGTACACACCCAGCGCTGGGAGGCCTGCCACATGGAAGGTGAAACAATGCTGGCCTGTGACTACAACAGCATGATCTGACAGTCTTGGCTGCCCTATTCCCAAAGGCCCCTGAAAGGTGGGGCCTGGTGGTCATTGCACTTTGCTGAGGCACGTGGCATAACATGTGGGCTGCAGTGGTCACTGACCTGGGGCCAGTCACCCTCCTCACAAACGTGCACTAACTCCTGAGGTGACAGAAACAGGGTCTTTAAAAAAAATGTCCCCTAGGTAAGAGGGTCAAATGTGTTTCAAAAGGTAGGGGCACTTTGGTGATAGGGTACACAAGGAAAACAGGTGACCATAAACTGAAATGTGGCTGAGGAGAAAAGCAGGAGACCTAAATGAACAACTTTGAATTTGAGAACTTTTCAAGGTTTCTGGACATTGCAGAAGATGTATTGCCTACCTGTATTCCCAATGCCACGCACCTAAGCCACAGGAAACTGACACTGAGTCACTGACATTTAAGACAGGGCCTTCCAGCCACTACAAGGGGCCCAGTCCTGCCCAGTTCCTTAGGGAGCTGCCCAGGTAGAGGTGAACTACAGAACTCCCAACTGGCGAAGGGCATTAAACTGCTCAGGAGCAAAAGGAACGAACTACTGATACACAGGACAACAGGTATGAATCTCAAAACAGTTATGCGGAGTAAGAGAGCCACAAAAAAGCAAGTATAGACTGCATCATTACACTTACACAAAACACTTGAAAATGCAAATGAACCTATAATGAAAGAAAGCAGATCAGTGGTTGTTTGGGGACTGAGGTAAAAAGGGTGAAAGGAAGGTGTGAAAAGGGGGCACAAGAAAACTTTTAGGGTAACAGGTAGGTCTTGATGGTAGCAAAGGTTTCATGGGCATATATCTAAATCAAAATAAACTAAATTGAACAATTTAAATAGTGTATGCTACGCTACTTCCATGTTCATAAAGCTGATTTAAAAAAATAAAAGTGGAGATACTGCGGTCTAAACACATTAGAATCCCTAGGGATGGGACACAGGAGTCTGTTTTTCAAAGCTTGGATTGGAGCTAATCCAATAGCTCTATCACCAATTCAACTCCTCTTGAGATAGCCTAAACCTCTCTTAGATGGAGGGGAATGTCCTTCAGTTATTTCTTTTTTAATCTTCACCTAAGGATATGTTTATTGATTTTAGGGGGGTGGCAGAGAGTGAGAAGAACATCAATTGGTTGTCCCACCCCCCACACGTGCCCCCACTAGTGATCAAACCCACAACCCAGGTATGTGCCCTGACCAGGAATCAATCCGTAAACCCTTTGGTACGTGGGATGATGCCTCCACCAACTGAGCCACTCAGCCAAGGGCCAGCTACTTTTTGAGCCTCTCCTAGGTAAGATTAAGGTTTCGCTGGAGCACTCAATGCCAGCCCAGGGGCAGCTAGAGAACAAGGAGACCCACTCTGCTCATCTGCTGGAAGAAAGAAGAAAGCCTGTGCGAAGTAAGCCAGACCCAGAGCCATACTGCATCATTGTGCACCTCCTTGCTGCATCAAGCTCTGCCCCCTACGGTTTCCCTCACAACCGGTTTTTAGTAAACGTCTTTTCTGCTGAATTTGTTTTGTCTCCTCTCTTGATTTTTATTGTGGAGGGGTGGGGCTGAGTGGCAGCAAGAACCCTTCCTTTTCTTAAACAATATTCTCTTAAAAGTGTACTTTTAAAGCCACTCATGATCCTGATGCAGGCAGTGACTGCCCAGTGTTTGAAAATTACTATCCACGACACCCACTGCATCTTGGTTTGAAGCTTAAAAGGTAAGTACCATTGATCACATTTCCATTTAAAAAGTTAAAGGGGGAGGATTGTACAAAATTAGGTGCTGAGGTAGAAATAAGACCCTGGCACACTGTTAGGTTTTAAAAAAAGGCAAGTTGCAAAAGAGTAAGTAAAAGAAAATAAATAAATATATTTCTACTGTACAACTATCATTTCTATCCATACCGTCCATCACTTCTTTCTGAAATGATACGCAGCAAGTATAGAGTAGAATGCAGAGACATTTCAAACCTCTGGGTACACATTTTCTATCTCTGTGTAAGATTATTAAATAATTACATTTTTTAATCTTAAGAGAAATTTATTATTTTTCACCTATGTGTAATTTCTAAGTTTTCTAGAATGAATATGCATTACTTTTGTGATACATGATAAAACAATCAAACTCTATTTTAAGTGAGTGGCTCCCATTTACCTCCATGATTTGGTTTATTCATTGATGTTTCAAGCATATTATGTTCATAGGTTAATGCTGACATAGCAGCTTCTGATTCCAAAGCAGCTCTAAAATCTTGTTTTATGAAGCAACACAAAAATAAATCTAGAGCTCTGGCCAGGTAATTCAATTGGTTTCAGTGTTGTCCTGATACGGCAAGGTTGCAGGTTTGATCCCCAGTCAGGGCACATATAAGAACCAACCAATGAATGTATAAATAAGTGGAACAGCAAATCAATCTCTTTCCCTGTCTCTCTCCATCACCCACACCTTCCTCTCTCTCTCTCTTAAATCAATCAATATTTTTTAAAATAAATAAATAATCTGGGACTTGATTAAAAACTGATGGAGGGGAGAGAAGGGGAAAATGTTTTTACAAAGTCAACCCCAACAGCTATTTGGTGAACTGTATAATACAGTTTGTCCCAGGTAGGATAACAAAAGCTACACACACACACAAAGACAGGAATCCATGAATCTGGGGAAGGACAACGGCTCAAACTTGAAAGCAACCTGTCTTCTATTTGGGAAGGGCTTGCAGAGAGATGCTTCATGGGACACACAGATTGTTCTAAGGCTGATTTGACACCAATCCCAATGACAATTCCAGAAGGCCTACCTGGCTCCAGTGTATCATGTTTTGCACAGAAGTCCCAGCAGGAGAGTGTGTCATATACACAGGCACTCTAGACTGAAAACAAAAGTGTTGAAATAAAGACATTTAAAAAAGTGTTTAGGAGACATTGATAATAAACAAATTTCCCACTTCAAAGCATTAAAAACCACAAACCCACAATCTCAAATATATGAGATTAAGAGCAGGAGGCAATTATTTGACTAGATATATGTCCTATAAAAATAGGTAGATATATGTCCTAAAAAAAAAAAAAAAGGGATGAATGTAATACAACAACAATTAAATTAAATTTAAAAAAATAGGTACAGCCACACACACTCGCAATGCATAAAAGCACAATACATATAAAGCAACATGGCAACCCAGGGCTATATGGGCTAAGATTACTGCTCACTTTGATTTTCTTCATGGTTTTCAAAATTTCCAAAATTCTTTATGCCCATTATACCTTATCTTTATTATCAGAAACAAGAAAATTTATCACTTTAAAAAATTTGCCTTGAACCTTCATTCCAGAATATTCAAACCTGTTTCCAAAAGGCAATATTACAAACTACAACTACATTTAGAAACCCTAGCATGTTGTTAGCCAAAGGTTTACATTTTTCTAAAACAAATAAATGACCATCCCCAAAATTAAGCAATTATGATAAATTATAAAATAAATAACTGGAATAAATACAAATGTCAAGGCCTAAGTGATGACACGTCCTCACTCCATAGTTTCCATGCAGGGACAATGTGGGAAGTGGCCATGAGAATTGCAGCGGATGGTATTCCAGGCACTTGCTGAAGCTGATTCTTGTACCTCTTACACGAAGGACCCATCAGCGCTCTAATGATGTCATTCCTACCTCTCCAGCATCCTCCAACACAAATAACCATATTCACAGGTAAAACAAAATCACTGAAGGTTTAAAGCAAGTTTTATTATGAGCATCCATACCATATTTAAATTTCTCTCATTGAAGCCACACAGAACAAATAACAAATTTCCACAAAGCTCCTTCATAATAACATGATTGCAAACATGAAGACTCAGCCACTTCAAAATGGCATTCTGGGGGAGGAATTGTTTGACTCCAAATAAATCCTGCAAAACAAAACAAAAAAACAAGAATACCTCAACATTTCATTCTGATCCATGGGTCCCCATGACCCACCTCAGAGGTAAAGACATGTGCCAAGCTCTCCATGGATGGCCTCCAGAGAGAAATGATAACCAGTGGGCGTTCAAATCTGTTTAGTAGGCAACAGCAGATGCTATAGGTGTGTATTTCATGTTTCAAATGAAGAAAAGGAGGCAGAAAATCAAGTAAATTCACACCAACTTTTGCAGCAAGAAAGGGCCTTACTAATTACGCATCCTAGGGCCCCTCCCCAAATAGTTTCACTCAATTTGGATGGGTTCGTAGTGATTCTGAGAAAAAGTATAAACAGTGACTGCTCAGCAGCGTATCTGCCTAACATACATACACCTAATCTGATTCCACTAGCCGGTGGCCCCAACCCTGCTCACTGTCTGTCATTTCCTTTAACACTTTCTTGTGCTCTCTTTGTGTGATTGGTAGAGATTTGTACTTTCCCTGACTCTGCAGGATTTGGAGATAGGAGTGAAGGGGAAGTAAGAAAAAACAGAGAGAAGAAATCCCACTTTCCATCAATATCAAAACATAGTGGAGAAAAGCACAGATATTCTCTCTCTAACAGCCAATTCTTCAGATCTGAGAAAGAAATTGGGGGTGGGTTAAATACCTTAATTAGAAGATCGGGAAATCGTCCTACTTTAACAAGAGGGCTAGTAGAGAACTCGATTGAAGTCACAGGAGCCAGGGCAAAAAACAATTTAATCTTTTTGGCCAGGTCTGGGATTCGTGAAAATGCTATAAAACCTGTAGGAACAAAAGGCAGGGAACAGGAGTTTGATCTTCTGGAAGGAACTTTCTCTGAAAAGGCAAGAGCAGTTGCACCTGACGCCCTCCAGTGGCTACCTAAGAACATGCAAGCAAACACTTGAAACGGGGTCCTCTGGTCCTCTAACTTTTATATGCAGAAACACTGAGTTTGAATACACTAATCAAATATTTGTTAAGGGCTTGTTTCAATATTTCATCCTAGATATGCACTAGAAGAAATCTAGGTTGCTAAAACCAGAAGATGTTTCTTGTTCCTCTAATAACATAAACCAAGCTAAAAAGATACTGTATTCCTAATAGCTGGGGCCCTACCACCCTCATCCACCAATGACATTCCCACAATCCCTAAGAACAATTTATAGCGGTGTTCAAATCAATCACCAATAACTCAGAAAAGACTTACACATTCAGAGTGCCCTGTCATTAAAGTATCTCTTAGCTTCCTCTCAGGTTACTGCTAACCTTAAACTTGGCTCCAGAATACTATTATAGAAAGCAGTGGGGCAAAGGGCATTCAGTAGACAAGTCACAGAAGAAGAAATATAAATAAAGAACAATGCTTGACTTAATGGACAATAAAGGCAGACTATATCCACATTACTTTTTGTTTGTGCGCTTTCAAATTGGCAGAGTGTTTGATGGTAGTGAGGATGAGGCAATTTAACCCTATACATGTATATCAAGACATTTAAAAGCATTCATATCTTCCATATAGTAATTCTCTTTCTAAGAATGTATTCTAATGAGACTATTCTTTTGTGATATGAGCCCAAAGAATGGGGCTCAACAGTTAACACTATGCCCGGATCAGTGTGGCTCAGTTGGTTCGGTATCATTCTGCAAAGCAAAAGGTCACTGGTTCAACTCCTGGCCAGGGCAATACCTGGCCAGGGCGATACCTGGGATTGCTCCCTGTGGTCCCTGGCACACAGAAGAGGCAACAGATCGATGTTTCTCTCCCTCTCTTTCTACTTCCCTTCTCCTCTTTCTAAAAGTAAATAAAATCTTTAAATGCTAAAACGGGGAACTCTATATTATGGGGCATGCTTCTAGTCAACTAATCAGAGGAAAACTTTTGCTAGAATTATGGGCAATTTTTACTTTTTTTTAATGTTGTTAATTTTCTTTTTTTTAAAGATTTTATTTATTATTTTTAGAGAGAGGGGAAGGGAGAGAGGCAGAGAGGGAGAGAGACGTCAATGTGTGGTTGCCTTTCACTTGCCTCCAGCTATGGACCTGATTAGAGACTTGTCCTGCAACCTGGTTATGTGCCCTGGCTGGGAATCCAACCAGAGACCTTCGGGTTCGCAGGCTGGCGCCTTATCCACCATGCCACCAGCCAGGGCCCTAATTTTCTGTTTTTGTTTACAGTGAACACATATTACTTTTATATAATCAGCACAAATAATAAATGACTTTTTAAAACTATTAATTAAAAAAGTGGCCCTAGTGGGGAGGGGGACAGAGGGGAGCAAAAAGGGGATGGATGTAATACAACAACAATAAAATTAAAAAAGAAAAAAAAAGTGACCCTAGCTAGTGTGGCCTGGTAGACTGAGCGCCAGCCTGACAATCAGTCACCAGCCAGTTCAATTTCCCATCAGGGCACATGCCTGGGTTGCAGACCAGGTCCCCAGATGGGGGCAAGTGAGAGATAACCACACATTGAAGTTTCTCTCCCCCTCTTCTCCTTCCCTTCCCCTCTCTCTAAAAATAAATACATAAAATCTTTATTAAAAAGTAGTTTTTTTTATGGTATTTTTGTGGTTAGTTTCATTCCACTTAATGTTAAAAGTTAGTGTACTTTCTTGTTTTCTTTTTTAAAGTCTCTGCAGGTACAAAATTTCTTGTTTTCTACCTTCTCACATCCCCATATTGCTTAACAAGAAAAATACATAATAGGTTGTGGCTTACATTACTTCCTTTAAATTCAAGAGAACCATATAACATCTTTATCCATTTATATGAAAGTCTGAATTTCCAGAGAAGACAAAGCATTACCAAAATTTTTTGCCTTTGCCCTAATCATTATTTCTACTTGGTATTAAAAGGATAATAATAAATAAAAGTCTATTTGAGCTAACATTTTTTATATATTACTTTTCAGAACAAATGCAATTGTACAATAATACATTACATCGACTTCCAATCTTTATTTCATACATACCTATCGTAGTGCCTTGAGAATGACCCACATAATACACTTGTTTTTGGCCAGTTTTGTTCAGAATGAAGTTAATTGAAGCTGGTAAGTCATAATTTGCCATTTCATCAAAACTGTAATCCAAAAATAAAACACTTTCATCCAGATATTAACATACAAATACAACAGCACACAAATAATAAGTGTGCAGTTTGATGAACACAGCTACATAAACCATGACTGAGTCCAGGAAAGAGAACAACTAGGACTGCAGAAGCCCCTGGGACCCCTTCCTATCGTAATTTATACCATAAGTTAGTTTTACCCATTTCTGAACTTTTCTATAAATTGGATCAAACAGTATGTATTCTTCTGTGTTAGGCTACATTCAAACTGTTGCACACAGTTGTAGGTTGTTCACTCTGCAAACATGCTACACTTAATTTGTCCATTCAGTGCTAATAGGCATTTGGTAGCTTCCAATTTTCCACTATCCCAAATAGTCATTGGACTTGTCATTGATAAAAGCTCTCATTCTTGCATTTCATGTCCTGAGATAGGCACCAGTTTTACAAATGCAAGGTCTGGAGGATCCACAGCCTGATCATCTCTGTATGTGGTACCGAAGCATAGCCCTGGACCTGTGTGTACGGGAGCATATTTGTCATCAGGGGAGTAATAAGCCAGCTGTTGCCACCATTTATGATGGTGTGCCAGGTTCTTTCCCTGTATCCCCTCCTTCAATCCCCCAGTAACTGTATAAGATAGGTATTTATTATCCCCATTTTACATAAAGAAAACTCAGATACAGAGGGCTTATGTGACCTGCCCAATGTCACATAGATTAATCGGTAAAGCCAGAAGTCAAAGAGAGAAGAGGAAACTTTCTGGATATAGAAGAGTGAACATGTGGAATGTGTGCTTATAAAGGAAGAACAAAGATTATGGAACATAATTTACCCAGGTGTTCCCACACCACCAGTAATGCCAAAATAACCAAAAAATAATTCCTAATTGAATCTACATCTTAAGTGTAATCATTTACTTAAAATTTACCTCTCTACTATTTAGTAAATTCCTAAAAAGGTTTAAAATCTTTCCTGATCCATCAGTTTCCTCTCATATGACCTTGACTTATCCATCTATCTGCCTCCCCATGAGTATGTGTTAAGAATACTAAGGAGAGCTCTGGCTGGTGGCTCAACGGATAAGGCACAGGCCTGTGAACCTAAAAGTTGCTGGTTCAATTCCCCAGCCAGGGCACATAACCAGGATGCAAGCCAGGTCTCCGGCCAGATATGTGGCTGAAGGCACATGAAAAGCAACCATACGTTGATTTTTCTCTCCCTCTTGCCTCACTCCTTCCCCCTCTCTCTAAAAATAATAAATATTTTTTAAAAATTTAAAAGGATACAAAGAACTAGACCCCAGTCATAATCAATCCAAATGTACCTGAAGGCCCAGAATTCATCCTGAAAAACTGAAAGAGTCTTGTGTGCTCGCGACCAGGTATTTCCCCTGCTGTTCCCCATCCACACGTCAAAACCAGCATCAGCCAGAATGAAGCCCAGGCTGTTGTTGGGTAGGTTTGTGACCCAGTTACTTGAATCTGCCAGCAAGCCGTGCTGCAGGAACACCACTGGTTTGGGACCTGAAACACATTCACGTTGAGGGGTTAGCATCTAGCTTCAAGGCCAGCACAGTATCTTGCTCTGCAGATAATGCATAAGCAATCCCAAAGCAAATAATAAAACAAAAACAAGTTAAATTATTGAGGTAGCAATGTGGTCATATTTTTGCATATCTAATAATAAGACACACTGACTTAATCTTCAAAAATTTTTAATATATTTAAGAACCTATGACATGTTTCTATACTGGCTTCCAGTAGATGTCTTGGAATATATCCTACCAAAATAAACTAAAAGGAAAAGAATATCGCACACACAAATTCCTAAGTATATATACACATATATTCATATGCATATACACACACACATATATATTTATAATTATATGTAAGTTTATCTTCTACTCACCCATACCTGAGACAATGGTACAGTAGGAGAAAACAGACTTGGGAGTAACACAAACCTGACCTCTGGCTGCTTACATTGTGTTAAGAACATACAGTGGTTCATTAAACAAGTATTTATTGAGCACCAACTACATGCCAAGCATCTTGACCATGTACTGCAGACATAGCAGAGAACAGAAGCAAGTAAATAAAAAATAAAAAAAGCTCACCTTCATGGAGCCAACAGTGTGCTGACCATGAGTTTTAGAGTCAGCCACACCTGGGTTCAAATCTATCCTTTCCTACTTCTGATGTGCCATCTTGGACACAGTATTTCAACACTCCCTGAAATTTATATGATACCCATGTAGAATGGAAAAGTAATATGCACCTGACAGGGAGTAATGAGATCTGAGATCTTACATGAAAAGTTCTTAGCAAAGTGTCTGACACACAGTAATAGTTCAATAAATATTAACTCACATTATTAAGTTGCTTAACTAGTCTGAGTATCAGTTCATCAATAATTGTTAAGAGGAATAAATGAGGTAATTAAGTGTCTGGCATAGTGACACATAGGTCAAAATAAGTAAGAATTCCCTTTACCTTCTGCCCATTCTTGATCATAGTAAAACATTAGAAATAAGCTAATGGTTGAGTGGTCAAATAATTCATTGCAGTCTCAGTGGTGCAACAGCAAGGGCTATGGCAGCATAGAAAAGCTTCTAACGTAGCCTTAAAGGAGGAAAAAGAGTAAAGTACAAAATCATGGACTGCTCTGCACTAAAGCTATGCAGCAATGACATATGCAAATGAGGAGTATAAAATATCAAAGAAAAATGAGAAGACTCATTGGGGAGTCAGATGGGAAGTGAACTGACAAACTCATTTCTGTTCATCAGATTTCCTTGCTGAGAAAACTGACTGAAATAGTACCTAGGTATTATCATGTGTTTATAAGCTCTAAGGTACTGTGGTGAAAATGCTGTGAAGTTGGTACTATTACCCTTTAGCTGATAGGGAACTGTGGCTAAAAGAAGTCAAATAAATTGACCACTGTTAACCAAGAGGTAGTAAGTCGGGGAGTTGGGACATGAACTCAGGTATACCTGATACCAGGGTCCATGATGGGAACTGCCTTAGTATTTATTGGAGAGGACGTTAGCTTGAGAGAAGCCATTCCAGGCCATACAGAAAGTCCTCAAAGAATGACAGCCTAAAGAGAGGACGCTACTCTCGAGGCAACTGGACCAAATGCTTGGAAGAACGCAATCTCTATAGGTGCAGATTGAGAATGAGCAACAAGGACATGGTGCATGAGCAACCTTGCCTGCTCGGGCAATTCTCCCAAGGACTAGCCTGGCCCTGTGGCCTGGTGTGTCTCAGTGGAAAGCTAATACGCCAGGACAAGGGCTGCCTCCCCTGCCTGTGCCTGCAATCAGTGTGTTTCTCCCAAACTGGCTCTAGGAGAGCTGGGGACTAAAGAAAAGTCCCAAAAGCACCTTGGACCAGAGAGGGCAAGTAATGTTACCATGGTCACCTAAATATTTAGCACAGAGCCAGCAAAGAGAGGCAACCCAGTCATGATCTACCACAGGGATGCCTGCCTGATTAGGGCTAAATGTGGGTAGAAGCAAGGAGGGGATTTCAGGCTCCGAAAACAAATCTGCTGAGCCCACAGTTTCACAAGAGCCAGATGATGGGTGGACCGGGGGCGGGGGGGGGGGGGTGACAAGTAGACAGGGAAGTTCCTCCTACGTCCCATGCCACTGGTCTTTTCTACCTGGTCATGCTCCCACTGATCCGACTATAAAATGCTGTGAGAAGTCAGCTGACATGCAAGAAATAACCAAAAGAAGAATAAGGAGGAAGTAATAAAGATCAAGGCATTGGCATGAAACAGACCATGGTTCTTACTAGCTATGAAACCTTGTAGGAATTACTCAAGCTCTCTGTCCTTTTCCAAGTGGGAAGGATACAGTAGGTGATACGCAGTCAAGCTCAAGAAATAATGACTCATGAAAACATCACTGAATGTATAAATAAAATAAAATAATATTAGAACAGAAGCACAGACAGGAGAGTCAGAGTAAGAGAGACACAGGAAGATGCTATACTGCTGGCTTTCAAAGATAAAGGATGGGGCCAAAAGCCAAGGAATGCAGGCAGCTTTTAGATGCTGAAAAAGGTAAGAAAACAGGTCTCCCCTAGACCCTCCAGAGGAACTCAGTCCTGCCAACACCTTGATCTTGGGCCTCTGACCTCCAGGATTATAGGATCATAAATTTGTATTGTTTTAAGGCACTATGTTTATGGTAATTGGTTACAGCAGCAATAGTTGGGGACTAGTGTTTACCCTCATCTTTCAGATAAGGTCTCTGAGGCACAATGTGGCTAAGTAATCTGTGTATAGTTGCACAACCAGCAATCCCAAACCAGGACTTGGTGGCCACCTATGCCTCCTGGGCCTAAAGAAGGGAGAGAGGCCTGGCTCCTTGTTAGTCCAGCAGAAGCCTACATAATCTAAAAATCTTTCAGGATCTCCTAGAAGATAGGATGTGAGTTACATAAGTCTTCCCCTTCCCCACTCTGCGAATGCAGGCTCTAGACAAAATGGCATCAAGGACTTAGTTTATGGTACATAAGCATTCCCACCCTTTTACTAGTGAATAATGAAAAGTCAGAACTGCCCCTCACTTTAGACCTTCCTGCAATCATCCATGGGATGGAATAATTCCAGGAATTTCAGCACCCAGCAAAGGAGGTTATCAGCTCACACAAACCCAAAGTACAAGGGCTGGTTCAACCATTCCTTTTGGCTTTAGGTCACCAAAAGCTTTGGGACCTGAGGGGGTTCCCTGAACTTGTGCCAACTACTTAATATAAACGCTAGCAAGCCCTGGCACCTGGCTGATACGTAGTTATTAGCACTAGCATTTGTCATAGCAGCTACCAATTATGTTCCTAGTACTTCACTTTGCGAGAATTATACTGTTACAAGAGAGCTGTTAAGGTCCATCCCATGTTAAAGATAAGGTAACTGATGCCTGGAAACAGAAATGAAGCAGCCTGCCCTAGAAGACTCACCTAGCAGAGAGCCAGAACTGAAACCCAAGTCAGTCACATTCCAAAGCCCTTGCTTTTAACTATGACTCTGAAGAAAAATTCATTAGAAAACAAAGTGGTGGGAGAGAGGAAGTGGCTTATAAATTATTCCAGCCATTTCAAAGCAAGCCAAGCACTATTTCCTCAAATTGGCTGCATTTCAAAATCACCTGGGGCACTCAGAAAACATACATATTTCCAGCCCTGGTTCTGATTTCAGGCATCAGGAACTCCGGGAATAGAGCATGAGAGTGTGTATGTAGGTATGTGTGTGTGTGTGTGTGTGTGTGTGTGTGTGTGTGTGCGTGTGTGTGCGTGTTTAAAGGTATTATTCATTATTTTTAGAGAGAGAGGCAGGGAGGGAGGAAGAAAGGGAGAGACTATGCAGTTGCCTTTCACCTGCCTCCAGCTGGGGACCTGGCTGGAGAGACCTGGCTTGCAACCTGGTTATGTGCCCTGACCAGGAATTGAACCAGCAACTCTTGGGTTCACAGGCCAGCTCCAATCCATGGAGACACAGCAGCCAGGGGCAGAATATTTATTTTTAACACGCCCTCTTAGCTCTTCTGATGCAGCCCATCCATAGGTGTGTTCAAAATGGATTCATCTAAAAGGGACATGTGCAGCCCTCAAAGTGCAGCCCCTGAGGGATCTTTGCAAATGCAAAGTTCAAAAGGCTTGTCTATGCTCAGTGAAGGCATTTATTCATATCCTAGAATGCCATCAGATACAAAACTTTTCAGATACTATTGATGTTTTATTGATGAGTGCTTTATTGGACACTTAAAATCCCAATTAGGCAAGAAGTAAGCCTGCCTTGTTGCTGTTTCTGTACTTTAGGCAAGGCCTATATGTATTTCCTTGTTTCTGTCAAATAAAATAAACAGTCCATCATGGGATTAACTTGCTCAATCCTTATTACTTAAGACCATGTTCTCTAGTTTAAAGAACACTGGCTCAGAATGACCAGCCCACCATCCTTTGACCTAAAGCAAATCCCTTTCCCTCTTACAACTTAGCTATCCCACCCAGTAACATGAGAATATGAATCTAGAATACAGGTTCTCAAACCCAAGGAGTTTACTTTGGAATCTGCAGGAGAGTTTGTTAACACACTGTTGACCTGTCACAAAAAGAACTTGTGTTTTCAAGCCCAAATGTTGTTGACTAATAATGAGTTAACTCGTACTTGCACTTTTGTAGCTTTTGCTATAAAATTGCGGGTTAACAATGTATCAACACTGAAAGCTCTCCAAACACGTGGCCTAGGCAGGACTCTGAGAGCCTTCTACAGCTAACATCCCATGACTTTCTGAAATAAGGCTGAGCCGATAAAAACAGAACCACTTCCCTATAAATGATGAATTTCTGAATTTCAATTCCCTTATGAAGTTAGCGCAAAGCAAGGGCAGGTCAACACCCAACAGAGAAGTTGGCTTAACATTGAGAAACAGCATGCACATACTTCACGGGTCACCAAGAGCTTTCTAAATAAGCTTTCTTGAGCAGACATGAAAATGACTGTCTGAATCTGGGGATTCTTTACTGGGTCCAGAAACTCTTGACAAATACATACAAAATTTGTGAGCTCACAGAGGTCGTTTGTTTTACTAGAGAGAAGGCCCATTGCCTTCACCCAGTTATGTACCCCAATTCTGAAGGCTGCCCTGGTATAACCGTCGCTCAAGCTGGCCATGCAGAGGGCCTGGTGCTGCTAGTGGCCCTAAGGGAGACAAAGATGACAAAGACACAACCTCAACATTCAAAGGCTGAGGGGGAAATGATGGGAAGATGTAAAAAAAAACAGTCAACCCAAAGCCAAATAAGAAAAACTCCTTGAGAGGGGTGTTAGCAAGGTGCTGGGAGTTCAGAGGAAGCACGGGCGGGTCTCTCTCCTGCTTAAGCAATCAGGGAGAGCTGGCAGTGAAGCCAGGCTTGGAAGGAGGAAAAGAATTTTTAAAAGATGACAGTGGGGAGGTTAGGGGTGGAGGGATTGAGCAAAGAGGAAAAAGGACTCATGGACAGCAGCGTGGTTATAGCTGTGGGTTGGGGGCGGGCATAAGGGTACTAAATGGTGCTAGACAAAAAACACAATAATGATAAAAATAAAAAAGATGAAGATGGCAGGCAGCAGGTGGGCAACATTCCAGAGGTTGTGTTCACCAGTTGAAGTCCAGGGAGGCTTTAGCACAAAGGGAATAACGCATTTGGATTTAAAAGTATTGGGAAATAATTCTTTGATACTTACGAACATAACAAATGCAACTTCGATTATATCATTCATAATTTGGCTATGGTGCCAACTTAAACTGGGGCAGCTGATAAGTGATAAATATCTCTTAGATAATGGGAAAACACAGCTGGTAACCAATAGTTCTCAAGCACTCTTCATACATCTTGTGAAAACAATATCTTACCCCATCCTACAGAGGCAGACACCATAGACAGCATAGCCTACGACCATACTCACTAACTCAGGGAGCCATTTCCACCGTGAACTTCAAAGGCGTACTGCCATACAGAATAACACAGACACCGTCTGGGACAGAGTATTAAAGGGAGGTGTGCACCTTCATTTAGCCTCTGTAGATTACTGAACGGTGGTATCATATAATTATGCCTGAGCTCTAAGGAGTTTAATCCTGCGAAACTACCTAAGATGAAGAAAACAGGGAAGCTGGCAGGAAAGAGAGCAGTTGGCATGTGTAGAGGGGTCATGTGTCTGGGCCCTGTGATCACAAAGTCTGCCATAATCTCCATGTGAGGCTCTACATACAGTCAAAGGACCACTGAGACAAGGACTGAAGGATGCTCACCGTACAGCTGTAAACTTGGCTGGTGGTAGCACCACAGTGCTGCCAAAAACCTGAGAAAAGTACTTTGAAAAAAGTAAAGGACATGGTTTCACTTTATCCCCCATAAATGACTCATGTTTCAATGTATCTTGTAATGACTTGTAGATAGTATAGATGTTTCGTGTAACCTCTGTGTATTGAAAACCCTCATTTTTAAAAAGATAAGCAGACTGAATTTTCATATTTCTGTTCTAAAATTCTGTCTTTTTTCAATATATGGGAAACCTTAAAAAAGGAAGTGGCTCAAGCCTCTCTCAGGCTGTGAGTTTATTTCAGGCATCCAATTAAATGATGGTAAGAACACAAGGTGGAGTGATGGCCTGGCAAAGCGAAGGAAGGGGTAACTGCAGCCATATCACATGGGTGTCCGAGAGAGGACTTGCTGGCTACCTGTGGATGGGAGTCAGGAATGATTTTGCAGTTTAGTCTAGGTCAGGAGGAGGTCAAAGGTGTTATTAATAGAGGAGGAAGTCAGGCGAGGAAGTGGTGTGAAAGAGAAGATGATGAGTTCTGTGTGAAGGACATTAAGGATTCTTTTTTGTTTATTTGGCTTAAATGAGCCAAAGTAGCACCACTGACAACACTGTTCCCGAATGTAAGTGAAGGACAATGAAGAGGCTCTGCCTTGGGCCTCCTCCTCCTGACAGGCAAGTGCAAACCACCTGTCAGAGAAGAACCCATGCAGTGGTCAAGATTCCTGTAGGTCACTGAGTCATTTGTCACAGTTTTCCTCTAAAACTCCCCTCTGGTCTCAGCTCACAGCTGGAGTTTCATAAACACCACAGAGGCTTCTGAGGAACAGAAGAATGTGGGAACCTAACACTATGACCCAATTTAGGGTACTTTTTATTCCCCATTTTGAAAACCAAGGGTATCCACTGCCCTCCACACCCCTGCCAAAACAAAACAAAAAGAATGTAGACTATAACCTTCAGAACCAGTGAGTGATAAAGACTGAAGGGAAATAAAACAACAATAAGAAAAGAAATTAAGAAAAAAAAAGACTGAAGGGAAACTGTGAGGCCATTCCAGCCCATTGACTGCTTTTACAGATAAAGAACCCTCTGCCCACAGATGTGAAACTGAACAAGCAAATTAGAGACGGGCACAGACCTAGCTCTGAGGTCTCCTAGCTTTTCATCCTACTCTTTGGGAGTGAATCAAAAATTGTCTCACTTTCCTCATATTCCCAGGCATAGTACCTTCCCCTGCAATACACATAGAGCATGTGGTACTATTTGCTTTAATTGCTGTATGAACAGAGAAGCTTGGGGTTAAATGAAAGCAAATAGTGCCAAAAGAGGAGGCACATTCTCTAAGCATGCTTTTACTGAGTACCCCTGCATCTTTTAACAATGACTCACATTACTAATTTTATTAGTCAACTAACCACTTTTAAGAGAAATAATAGCAATATATATTTTTCTTTATATAGGATCTGAAGTCAGTATACAGGGTTTACTTGAGGGAAAAAAAAGAAACCAATCTCATATGATGACCGTAGAATGAAATACAGGTTCTGTCCAGAAAAAGTCCAGCCATTGTTAATATAAGAAAATTGGTTTACGTGACATGGATGTAACCTGGCAGCCATGGAGAGTGGAATGGAATGCCCATGCGTGAACAATGATGACTTCACTGTATTTAGTCAGTGGGGGTGGTAGATGCCATTGAGTGAGCAGTGTACTGTGTGGCCGTCGCATTCAAAATGACTGAGTCAAGCAATAAATCTGCATCAAATTTTGCATTAAGCTTGAACATTCCTCCACAGAAACTATTTGAGTGATTCTGAAGGCCGCAACCATGGGAAACGTGTGGATTGGCAGCTTCATCACAGCAATGCAACTGCTCATATATCGCATCTCATTCAGAATTTTTTGGAGAAACCTTAAATCACCCAAGTGACTCAGCCCCCTATAGCCCAGATTTGGTGCCCTGCAACTTCTGGCTTTTTCTAAAACTAAAATCACCTTTGATCATCATCAGTGAGATTCAGGAAAATACAACAGGGCAGCTGATGGTGATTGTGAGAATTGTGTGCAGTCCCAAGGTGCTTCCTTTGAAGGGAACTAAGGAGTCACTGTCCTACGTACAATGCTTCTTGTATTGTGTATCTTCTTCAATAAATGTCTCTGTTTTTCATATTACATGGCTGGATACCTTTTGGACAGACCTCATATATGTTTTGTGTGTTTGAACAGAAGGAAATATAGAAGCCCTCACTATAGCTCACTATTCATTTTTGGAACATGTTTATAAAAGGGAAGTTTAATAGAGTGTGTGTGTAAATCATAAAAATCTCAAGAATTAGAAATCAAATTTCAAAAACAGCATGAACCATTTTAAGCATTATTAAAAAGTCTTATTAGAGTTAGAATTTATGGGGGCAGAAATAATTGTCATATATTAAGAAAAAACAGATAATAATGATTACCACAAGGTTTTTAAGTTTGTTCTCAATAATAATTTGGGAAGAAATTGAGACAAAGGAGGCCCTTCTACTCATATAAAAATTTAATTGAAGAAGAGATAGTTATCCAATTACCTTAATTTCAACCTTGATTTACCAAGGAAAGTTTCTAGAAACAGAAAATGTAAAGACAAAGCTACATCTGGGAAGGATTAAATATGAATCAGGTCCTTATTCTCATATTTAATAATTTCAAGTACTCTCTCTCTAGAAATTCCTTAAATCTAGCTACTGGTATCAAAACTGGCCAAATTCCTACCTCAACGCAGAAAACACCCGTACCTTTGTCAGAATGGTTCTTCCTCCCATGAGGGATTCGGTGGAGGCAAAGAATATACCCATCTTCTGTCTCAACGAGGTGTTCTTCACTAGGAAATCCCCAGTAGGAGATAATTTCACTCTAAGGATAAAAAATATAATTGTAGTGGAAATCCTATGGACAGAGTCTGACAACATCTCCCATACTTACAGGCAAGAAGAAGACACAACGTCAATGACATTCTCCAGGCTTTATTTTAAAAAACTGAAATTTCGGTCTGCTGAATCTAACAGCACACCCATCACCAGAGTAAGCCCTCCACTTCTTTTCAGTGTGTTCTACTCACAGGTGTTTGGTGAAGCCTCACTTACGCCGTTCTACACCATCTGTCACTAATTTTACCATAGCTTTGGGCCTCTCTGTTTCCATCCTGACTCCCAGGCACAAATAAATACTGTCTTTTCTAAGTATGCCAACAAATACTGTGATTCACCCCTATCCTTATTTTAAGAGGTCCCATCCCATTTGTTTTTTTTTTCAGTAATCTCTATTTCCCCCGATACTTTATACATAAATAAGGTATTCCCAGACTTGATAGTTTACCTAAGATTAAAAACATTGAAATATTTTCATTACTCAAGGAATTATTTTTGCTTGTTTGTTCCCACAAAATGTTTTTACACATATTTGCACTTCTATATTGAACTGTGCTTCTTGGACATGGCTAATCACAATCCTTGTTCAATGTATTGTAAAAGCAGCGCTCAAGCCCTGGCTGGTAGCACAGTGGATAAGGTGCCGGCCTGCGAACCCAAAGGTCACAGGTTCGATTCCCCAGCCAGGGCACATAACCAGGTTGCAAACCAGGTCTCCAGTCAGGTCTATGGCTGGAGGCAGGTGAAACGCAACCAGACATTGATGTCTCTCTCCCTCTCTGCCTCTCTCCCTTCCCCTCTTTCTAAAAATAATGAAATAAAATATTTTTTTAATAAATAAATAAAACAAAAATAAAAGCAGCGCTCAGTAGTAACATCCTTGCAAAGTTTAAACACTTTCTTACTGTTCTTTAACAAATGTAGTGAGACTTAAAAACTAAACAAATCTATAATATCATTTATTGCTCAGTAAGAAGTGTACAGTTTTAACAGTAAGATGCAATCTGTAAAATACACATCACCTGTTAGTCTAGCAAACTCAATCTAAGCTTCAGAGAATGTGACACACACTATAAGATAAAAAAGAGATTTGAGTTTGTGGCTCCATATAACCCACATAACTGAATTTAAGAAAATATTTAACATCTGTCATGGGCATTTTAAAAGCAGGTGACTTTGAAAAACTTACCACATTCATGTTTGTCTCAGGATCCTCAGATATTGGCTTCCGCCTAGATGTCTCAGAATGCAGAGTCCCAAGGGCCAAACACAACACCAAACCCAAGAGCCACATTTTCATTCTGTAGAAAATAGTCAATTGTTATTTGCCCACATTTCACTATACACAATTATGTTAGTAGGTTGATAGTCCCGTAATGAGTTTAGAACCAAGTTTGGGGCTAGTAAAAATTAGGTGAAAAGCGTATATGAAATAAATGACTCCCAAGTCATAGCTGGAAGCAGGGTGGAAAAAAGGGAATTCTTTTACTAGGAAACCACCACCACCACCACCACCCCTCAGTTAATGTGTGACTTTTGGAGCCCAGCACACCTACCCACCACTTCACAATGAAGTCATTGTTACTGGAGAAATAACAGAAGGACTTATTGTAGAAGAAACTGGGTTGAGAAAAAGGAAGATCCTCAAAAGTCCCGAGGCTGTTAACCTCCCACCTGTTTCTCTCTAATTGTGATTTAAACACTTTTAAGATAGGCCAGTATTAGCTTTTGTCCCCATTCTCTACTTTTTTTTTTTTAATTTTATTGTTGTTGTATTACATCCATCCCCTTTTTGCTCCCCTCTGTCCCCCTTCCCACCCACCCATTCCGCCCAAAGTCAATCCCACCTGTTGACCATGTCCATGGTTCCTTTATACTAGGTTCTTGTCTAAGCTGCTCCCCTTTCTTGCCTCTGCCTCCCCCCTCCCCCTAACCCCTATCCCCCTGACCACTAAAGGCCTATTCATTATATTTATATATTTGGTTCTGTTTTGCTTGTTGTTAGTTTTGCTCATTATTGTCCCGTAATGGGTGAGATCATATGATATTTGTCCTTCACTGACTGGCTTATTTCACTAAGCATAATACTCTCCAGTTCCATCCATGTTGTTGCAAAGGGTAGGAGTTCCTTCTTTCTTTCTGCTATATAGAATTCCATTGTGTAAATGTGCCAAAGTTTTTTGATCCAATCATCCACTGATGGGCACTTAGGCTATTTCCAGCACTGGCTATTGTTAATAGTGCTGCTATGAACATAGGATGTACATAGGTTCTTATGAATTGGTGTTTCAGGATTCTTTGGGTATAGTCCAAGTAGTGGAATTGCTGGATCAAAAGGCAGTTCCATTTTTAGTTTTTTAAGGAAACCCCATACTGTTTTCCACAGTGGCTGCACCAGCCAAAGGGCCCAGAGGCATATGAAAGAATGCTCAACATCACTAGTCATCAGAGAGATGCAAATGAAAACCACAATAAGATACCACCTCACACCTGTCAGAATGGCAATCATCAGCAAATCAACAAACAACAAGTGTTGGCGAGGATTCGAGGCAAAGGGAACCCTCATACACTGTTGGTGGGAATGTAGGCTGGTGCAGCCACTGTGGAAAACAGTATGGGGTTTCCTTAAAAAACTAAAAATGGAACTGCCTTTTGACCCACTCTCTACTCACTTCCATTTTTGCTCCAAATTATATGTCAGAACTTAAACTTGTCACCCAAAGGGGAAAAGTGAAGTGCCAGAAAAGAGCGTGTGAGAGAAACAGAGGGAAAGAAGACCACCCCTTTCTCCTTTCAAAACCCTCCAACCATTAACAAAGACCATCTAGCTTCCAGCAGTGATGGCAGGAGGCCAGCACCTCAAAGAATTGAGGATGGATGTTAAAGGCAAAGTGAAGCCATTCTCCCAAGGAAAAGGTGGAAAGGCGAAGAGTTTGATCCCCATCAGGGCACCTGTCTGGGTTGTGGGTTCAGTCCCAGCCAGGTGCATGCAAGAGGCAACCAATAGATGTTTCTCTCTCTCCCTCTCTCTGGAATCAATAAATATATCTTTAAGTGTTTATAACAGATTATGTATAATAGGCCAAAACTATGTACTCCTCAGCAATACAGAGGAATGAACACAATTGCATGGATGAATCTCAAAATAATTATGGAAAGTGAGAGGAGCCAGACTCTCCCCCATGAAAAAACCTACATATGCTTCCATTTATATAAAACTCTAGAAAATGCAACTTGATCTGTTTTGACAGAAAGCTGACCAGTGGCTGACTGAGGAGAAAAGGAGTGGGAGGAAGGAGTTACAAAGGGCTATGCTCAAGGAAGCTTTGGGCGTGGGAGGTCGGGAGTGATGGATAGATATATTATTTTTAATTTACTGATGGTTTCACAGGTGTGTATATATGTCAAAGCTTACAAAATCATACATTTAAAATAGGTCTTGTTATTTAACATCAATAATACAATACAGTTGTTTTTAAAAGACCATGCTTAAACTGGGCACAGGCATAGCTCAATGGTACGGCGAATTTGGTTCCAGACCTTCACCATACAGCCGGTATGGCAACAGTGCTTTATTTATTTATGCAGTCTGAAACCAAACCCAAAATATCTCCAAGGTGTACCTGTATGCCACTAATCTTAAGAAACTGGTTCTCTTAAGTGAACTGACACCTACCTGGATGCAATTCCTGCGGGTGCTGCACTTCCGTTTCCAAGAGTAGTGAACCCCGAACTTGTGGATGGAGGGAATGTTAGCTTGGGGTCTGCACTGACAAAGCAAGCCCACTTACGTTTACGCAAAAGTTTGTATGCACAGTGGTTAGAAGGTCTGTACTGCCCTGGGTTACCTCTCAAAAGTTATATAAATTTTATTATACATATAACCTCTCAAAATCCCATTATTACTAGGGAACAAGTAGATTGAAAAGGAAAAATGAAAGGTTATAAGCACAACTTAAAACAGTAAGGCATCCAGAAGTAACTGCTTTCCATTCAGCACCTGGACCAGCTGTCCACAGAGGATTCTCTAGGGGGTAACAGCTGACGCTACTCCAGGAAATATGGCCTAGCTAACTTTCCTTACCAATCCAACACTAAGCAAGTTTTTCAACCTACAAGTCAAGTGGTTTCCCTAAGGATGAAGACTGACAAGTGCAAATGGAGAAAAAGCCCCTTTCAGACTGGATCCCAGGGGCTTTACTGGGCTCCCTTGGCCTTTTTCATTCACTTCTTTTTATAGTGTAACAATCTGCCCTCATTTCACCCAAGCTCGAGGGCAGACTGCGAGTCTCATTCAACTTTGAATCCCTAGAACCTATCCAAATGCAGCTCACATAGCAGATGCACAGTACAGATTTTGCAATATGGAATAGGAGCAGTCCAATAGTTCAGTGGCTGAAGAAAAGCCCCAACACAGCTTGTGATATAGCTTAATAATAATAACAGCAGCAGCAGCAACAACAGTAACAATACTGACTCCCATGTAAGCGCTTGCTATGCGCCAGACCCCGCAGGCTGTGCTTTTGACCTACGTTAATTACTCCTCCATAACTCTGCCAACGCCCTCAAACCCTTTTTTCAGGAAATTGAGGTTCACCCAGGTTAAGTACTGAAATGAAAGCAAAGTGCCAACTGATTAAATAATGTCGCCGGAATTTTCACCAGGACCAATACCAAAGTGCACTCCTAACCACGTCATGGTCTATCGAGTTAGTATGGCTGGGCAGGTTGCTGAAGGAGTTAACGCGAGTGGAGAACGAAAAAGAAGGAGAGGAGCTGGGAATCTAGAATTCAGGCTGCCAGCGCAGCCGAAAAGCTCTGGGTAGCTTCACTGGGTGACGACCGCTCCTGTCTGGGAATCAGAGGACACCCGGAGAGGGGCGGACAACTTCAGAGAGCCTAAGACTCTTGGGTCTTTGGGATGTGGCTGGGCCACCCGCCAGAGCTCTGACCACAGAGAGAGAGAGGGTGTTGCCGGCCTGCAGCGGCTCTGGAACAGAGGCCAGACACCCTGGATCAGTGCGCAACACTCCCCACTTAGTCCATTGAGTTAGAGCCGAACTGCCGCACCTGCACCTGAAGGAGCAGCTCGGGGCCAGCACTCACCTGGAGCCGTCCTCCCGGCCGCTATCCAAAGCTGCAGTGCCAGCTTGCAGGGACCAGGACTCCAAGAGGTTTATCTGGAGAGGGCGGAGACGGGCGGACCCGGGGCTAGCGTTTGTACCCTGCTCCGGCCACCAGCTTGCCAATCAGTACGTCTGGCCGCCGGGAAGTGCGGCAAAGACTCCGCCCGGAGCGAACTCCAGGGTCCGGCGCCAGCAGGCCGCCTGGGGGAGCATGCGCGATGGGCGGGCCGAGTGATGCTGGAGCCCGGGCGCCGCCTCCCAACTTCGGACAGACTGCTGTTCCATCTGCTTGCTTTGCAAACCTAGTCTCTTAGCTCTGTAACAGGAGCTCCTGCATGGCCGACACCCTCCGCTTCAATTATGCTAGAGGAGGTCTGTCTCGAAAGTATCGGCCGTGCAAACTGTCTTAATTACATTGACAGTGACTCGATATTTTCAGGACAGACCTTATCTATGAAGCATTCAGCACTGTGACTGATCCAAAGCAATCCTGCTGTGCATTTTACTTTTATGACTAAATATGCCAAGCTTTATTGAGATACTAGGGGTCTAGCAGCCAACCAAACAAGGTCCCAGGCCTCCTCCTTACATTCTAATGAGAAAAAGCATACCATGAATAAATATCTATATAATATAAAGTAGTAGAAAGTGCTATGAAAACCAAAAAAGAAGAAGAAGAAGAAAAGAAAAGTAAAAGAATAACGAGAAAGATGCAATGGTACATTTCAGTGATGAAGCGACATCGAAACACAAACAGGAATTGAGAGCCATGCTGATACTGGAGAAAAAAGCATTCTGGTGTGAGAGAAGAGCATGTGCAAAGGCCCTGAGATAGTACTAGTCCTAATTGGTTTTGGCAAGAACAATGAAGTCAGCATCACTGGAACAACATGTGCATGCCGAAAGTGGTAGAAAATAAAGTCCTGAAAGAAAGTCGGCAGCCTTGAAAGCTTATGGTAATGTTTTATTTTATTTATTTATTTATTTATGTTTCTACTCTCCATCCATTTACTGTATTATTTTTCCATTACCAGTTACCACCACCCACCCCCCCACCCTCTTCCACCTCCAACCATTTCTCTCCTACTTTTTCTTCGGAGCAAGGTGAGAAGCCAGTGGACGTTTTTCAAAGAAAAGCAACACAGTCTGGTTTCGAGTTTAGAAAGATCACTCTAACTGCTAGGATAAACTATGGAAGCAGGGAGACTAGTTAGAAGGCCACTGCAATAATCCAAGTGAGAGTTAATGATGGCTTGGACCAGGGTGATGAGATCAATAGAGGTGGAGAAAAATACTCTAGTTCTGTTCATAAGGCTGAGCCAACAGGATTTGCTGGTGGTTGGATACAGGTATGAGAGGGAAAGAGGGATCAAGGATGGCACTAATGGGTTTGGTAAAATGGAGTTGCCATGCTTTCACCTGTTAGAGATCGCTGTCATCTAAGGTCCGATTAGGAAACACAACCACTCTAGGTATTCCAAACAGTGGAAATTGTTCCACAGGTAGTGGAAGGGCTGGGAAGCCCAACAGGGTTTAGGTAGGCCCCATAGAAATTAGCAACAGTTCCATCCATGTTGTTGCAAAGGGTACAAATTCCTTCTTTCTTTCTGCTATATAGAATTCCATTGTGTAAATGTACCAAAGTTTTTTGATCCAATCATCCACTGATGGGCACTTAGGCTGTTTCCAGCACTTGGCTATTGTAAATAGTGCCGCTATGAACATAGGTAAGAAATTAGCAACAGCAGGGAGGGCTGAGGTACTACTGGGGGAAGATAGTGTCAACAGGGACCACAACTTGTAGTGTTAAGCAGCCTCTGCCCAGAGGATAAAAAGGGGAGCTAGAAATAACAAAAATGCCTGTGGCTTTTTCTTCCTCCTGTCTGCCACTCTCCCACCAGTCCTCTTGGGGATCAAATGTAGCCCGAAGCTAGCTGACACAGGAGCCTAAGAAATGCAGCAGGGGTCAGACCCCTCCATAAAGCAAAGTAGAGTAAAGGGAGGATGGGGAATGAATCTGGAGACGAAATGGCAAAAATCGGCATTAGGATATACAGGTCTAGTGTTCAAAGTCAAATTCCAAGTTAGAGATGTAATTTGGGGGAAAATATCAGCTTAGAGACTGTATTTAAGGCTTGAGACTAGATGAGACCTCCTATGGAGTGAGCAATAACAACAAAGAAGACACATAGAGTTTCAGAAGGTGAAAAATCAGAGAAGACAGTGAGGTTGGAGGAGAACTAAAAGTGTTGTACTTGACATCAAGTGAAAAAAAGCAAGAAAGAAAGGAAGGAAAGAAAAATTCAAGAAAGGGAAAGTGATTCGCTTGCACCTATACCAACAGCATCAGCCACAAATGCAAGCCAGGCTGTCAGTTATGAATGAATGAATAAATGAATGAATGAATGAATGAAAAGACAACTAAGGAGTTCCTTCACCCAGGTGAGGAAGGGTTTCCCCATTTACTGCTTTGGGCCATGGCAATCCACAATAACCAGTGGATGCTCCTTACTTTTAGTATAAAAATAAAGCTTTACAGAAGACAGGGGTACCAGATGTTTTGTGCGGATATGCATGAGAAAGACAGAATTTGGGACGGGCACTTAATAAGCTAGACTGGTGCATTAGAGACTGAAACAACAGTACTAATAGCAGTTCTGTTTCCAGCCAAGATAAAGGAATAATGACCAGATTTACTCTCCTGCCTTAAACAACTGAGGAAAAAAGTATGAAACAATGGATAACAAAAAGGAGCGCCATTCCTGAGTAAAGCCAAACTAATGACATGAACCCCGCAATTGCCCCAAATTAATAGACTGGAGAGAGTTGTCAGGCTATAGTTCAGCAAGAGGGGAACCCAGTCAAAATCTAGTTTCTCTGGATGAAGAGGACAGATGAGAATTCAGGAAGGCTAAGACAGCTGCATTTTCAGGGCAGAGTATGAAGTAGAGACTGATGCAGAGAGGGGGGTGGGGAGGAGGGAGGAAGAGAGAGGCGGAGAGAGAGAGAGAGAGAGAGAGAGAGGCACAAACGAACTTTAGGTCTTCAAAGGGTTACCTTCAAGTTGGGCTGAGTGCCACCTGGTGCTTGCATGTGAAGAAGCCACATGAGATCCGGAAAAGAACTGAGTAAAAGATACAAATGGGGAAACTCCCCAAATTCGCACAGGATTGGAAATCCTTTTCAGTTTCCATCTGGCCAGAATTTAAAAAAAAAAAAAAAAACTTGTAATGTAAAGGCACAAGGTAAGAGTCAAAAGGATGTGTTGCCCTGATATTGGAACAAAATTAGCCCTGGAGTAAGGCCACATAAATATCAGAGTCCTGAAACAGATTCTCTAATTACTTTTAACCAGGGTGCCAAGACAATTCTGTGGGGAAAGAATGATCTTTTTAATAAGTGTTGTGCCCTGGCTGATGGCTCAGTGGAATGGTGCCAGCCTGCAAACCCAAAGGTCACTGGTTCAATTCCCAGCCAGGGCACATAACCAGGTTGCAAGTCAGGTCTCCAGCCAGGTCTGTAGCTGGAGGCAGGTGAAAGGCAACCATACATTGATGCTTCTCTCCCTTTCTTCCTCCCTCCCTGCCCTTCTCTCTGAAAACAATGACTAAAATCTTAATAAATAAACAAATAATGCATAGATCCTTTTTAAAAAATAAAATAAATAAATGTTGCTAGGAAAATTGGATAGCCTTACCTCACATCTTATACAAAATTAACTCAAAATGGATCGTAGACATAACTTTGAGATTTAAAACTAAAGAACTTTCAGGGCAGGGTAGGGGAGAGAAAAATTGTGGGTTTGCCAATGATTTTTAAAATACAATATAAAAACCACAACCCATGAAAGAAAAGAAAATTTAAAAATTGGGCATTTTCAAATTAAAAATTTTTGTTCTTTGAAAGACTCCTTATAACCACAATGAAATATTACTTCATGTTGGCTGGGTTGACCATAATCAAGGACAGATAATAACAAGTGCTGACAAGGATGTGGAGAAATTGGACTGTCATATATTGTTAGTGGAAATGTAAAATGGTACAGCTGCTTTGGAAAACAATCTGTACTTCCTCAAAAAGCTAAATATACAGTTGTCATATGACAGAGCTATTTTTAAAAGATTTTATTTATTTATTTTTAGAGAGAGGGGACGAGAGGGAGAGAAACATCAATTGGTTACTAGAAACTTTTTGGTTTGAAGGCTGATGCTCTATGCACCAGGCTATAGCAGCCAGGGCTGACATAGCAATTTTACTCCTATGTATCTACCCAAGAGTAATGAGAACTATGTCCACATAATAATTTGTCTGTGAATGTCCATAAGAGCATTGTTCATAATAGCCAAAAGGTTGAGACATGTCTGTCGGCTGATGAGTGGATAAATAAAACATGATATATCCATACAATAGAATATTATTGCATAATTTTAAAATGTACCAACCTGCAAACCCAAGGGTCGTTGGTTCGATTTCCAGCCAGGGCACATAACCAGGTTACAAGCCAGGTCTCCGGCCAGGTCCCCAACTAGAGACAGGTGAAAGACAACCACACAGTGATGTTTCTCTCCCTTTCTTCCTATCTCCCTCCCTCCCCCTCTCTCTAAAAAAAAATAATGAATAAAATCTTTTTAAAAAATTTTGTTTTATTGTAGTACTGATACAAGCTACAACATGGAGAAAATTTAAAAACATGCTAAGTGAAAAAAAGTCAGTCACAAAAACACAGAACAAAACACTGCATTTACATGAAACATCCAGATTAGGCAAATTTATAGAAACAGAAAGTAGATTTGTGGTTGCCTAGGGATAGTGGTGGGGGATGGGAAGAATGTGGGTTGATGGCCAAAGGGTGTGAGGTTCCTTCTTTCAGTGATGAAAGTGTTCTAAAAATAATGGTGGCAAAGGTTATATAACTATGAGTAAACCGAAAGCCATTTAATTACATACTTTAAATGGGTGAATTGTAGGGTATATGAATTATATCTCGATGAAGCTGCATTTTAGAACTTTGTTAAAATGTTAAGATGCTCTCCTTAGAATTTAATAAGAAGACTAAAAAGCCAATAAAAAATTGAAAAAAGTATTGAACACATCACCACAGTAGATATACAGATGGTGTGTAAACACATGAACATATGTTCACCATCAGTAGTCATCAAGAAAATGCAAATCAAAGCCACAATTAGATATAACTGTTCCACCCACAAGAATGGCTAAAATTAAAAAGTGTAGAAAAGCATACAAAGTAACTAAAAGTCTCACCCATTACTAATGGAAATATAAAATGGTATAGCCACTTTAGAAAACAATTTGAAATGTTTTTTAAAATGTTATATATATGCTTCCCATATAACTGGCTCTTCTACTTTACTAAGTGAAAATAAAACTTCCAACAGAAATAAAAATTATTTGTACATAAATGATCTTTATAGTTTTATTTTTATTTTGGTTTCTTTTTTTTTAAAATTTTATTATTTTTAGAGAGAAGAGAAGGGATAGAGGCAGAGAAGGAGAGAGACATCAATGTATGGTTGCCTGTCACCTGCCTCCTGCTAGGGACCTGGCTGGAGACCTGGCTTGCTACCTGGTTATGTGCCCTGGCTGGGAACTGAACCAGCAACCTTTGAATTCTCAGGCCAGCACCTTATCCACTGTGCCACCAGTCAGGGCTATGTAGTTTTATTTTTAACAGGCAAAAACTGGAGGCAACACATACTGCCTATCCATATGTAAATGGGTAAACAAGTTGTGATACAGCCATACATAGAATATTACTAAGCAATAAAAAATAATGAACTATTTTTTTAATCCTCACCTGAGAATGTGTTTATTGATTTGAGAGAAAGAGGAAGAGAGGGAGAAGGGGGAACATCTATGTGAGAGAGAAACATCGATTGGTTGCTTCCCATATGTGCCCCAACCAGGTATGAAACCCACAGCCTAGGTATGTGTCTGCACCAGGAATCAACTCCACAAACTTGTGGTGTTTTAAGACGATTCTCTAGCAAATGGAGCCACCCAGCCAGGGCAAAAATAATGAACTATTGACACACTGCAGCATGTTTAACTCAAAATAATTATGCGGACACAAATAAAACAGACAAAAAATCTGTACTGTATTATTTCACTTAGAGAAAATTCTAGAAAATGTAAACTAACCCACATTGATAGAAGAAAGATTAGTGGTTACTTGGGGAGGAAATCTGGTGGGGGTACGGGAGGATAGATCACAAAGTAACAAGAAGAAAGCTTTGGAGGAGAAAATATATTTATTATCTTGACTGTGGTGTGGGTACTGAAACTGAGCCCAATGGTAGCATTTTTTAAAATTTACTGCCATGGTCAGCTTGCATTTGACAAGCTTGTTCAGAAGCACTGGTTTAGGAATGGATCTTCTCTCCGAACCTTTAATTTCCTAACCGAATTTCTCCATTCCGCCAACCCATCCTCCTACATTGATTCAACTCTTCATGGGTTTGCCACTTCTAAACTCTCAAGCTATCACAAAAACTCATTAAGCTTCTTATGTTCAGGAGTCATTGGTTCAATTTGAGATGTACCAAAATAGTCTCACAATTTTATTATTATTGGTTGTGTCATAGACATTGGACTTGACCTACAAATGTGTCATTTTGTGAAAAACTACCCCAAAGATCTTTGGTGGATTGCTACCAAATAATTAGAGATACCACGTTCAATATGCTTGGATCTTTGGTTGGTTTTATGTTCAGGAAAACAACTTGTTCTCTGCGATTCTTTTTGTTTACCATGGTAGAAACTACTCCTGTCCTCTAACTCTGCCAAACATATCATGCAAAGGCAATAAACAAATATACACAGGAAGTTATGATTAACCAGAGTTGCTTGAAGTTGCTTAAAGAAGTGCTAACAGCACGTGAAATTAGTAAACATATCCGTAGGCAGAAAACCGGTTTTGAATGAGGTATAACTAGCCTTAAGCTGCTTGAACCAAGAGCTACAGAATGCTTTTTTTGTTCTCGAGAATTTGCATTATTTTATTTCTCTTTTACATTTTAAAAATGTTCATTGAGTCAATGGAATATCTGTGTATCTGTGGAGCACCCGTTATGTGCAAGGCCTAGGCAGACTCAAGCATTATGAAGGAGAGGAGGCTCATAGATATTCCCTGTGAGACTAGGTATCGCTAGCAAGCTGCTCCCACAGCTCCCACAGCTCTATGGGGGTCTGTTGCCATCAAAAGGCAACAATTTGGCTCAGATGGGTGTGGATCAGTTAGTTGGCTGTCATCCTGAAAATTGAAAAGTCACTGGTTCAATCCTGGTGGGGCACATGACTGGGTTGCAGGTTTGGTCTCTGTCTGGGCACATCTCTCCTCTCTCACATAAATCTCTCTCTCTCTCTCTCTCTCTCTCTCTCTCTCTCTCTCTCTCTCTCTCCTCCCTCCCTCTCTCCTTTCTCTAAAAAGGAAATAAATAAAATCCTTTTTTTTAAGACAAGAATCTGCGGACCGGTGTATATAGATAACTTTTAGACTCCGTATATCCAGTGGGTCTTGCTTTGACCTGGGGCAGTTCCAGGACAGCACCAGGGTGACTGCCACAGGAGGTGTGCAGGTCATTGGAAAAGGTGAATTTGTTGCTGAAACCAAAGTCTGATATTCATGCCAGCATCCAAGAGCAGGTTTTCTGCCTTTACATCTCAATGGACAACATGCTTCAGGTGACAATTCGCATAGCAGACACTAACTGGTGGAATTTGTCTTCAGCCTCTTTCCTGCTGCTCTTCATCACTAGCTATTGTGAGACACGTTTACAACAAAACCGGGACATAGGACTTCAGCAGCAAAGCAAGACATTTATTCACGATTCTGCAGGAACTGGCATGCGAGCTCCGAGCAAGCCAAAGGGAATTTTTAAACCCTAACACAGGAGTGCCCTCCCGTTTCCCCATTGGTTGGGTACTTGAGTCACATTCTTAGCGCCATATGTCTAAAGCTGATAGGTCATTTTAAACACCCCCTACCAGCTCTTGGTTGATGGGCATATGGTGCCTTCTTGGTCAAGCTTAATAATGTGTCACTTCCTCCCTTTTTTCTAAGGGGCACCAGGAACCCATGACTTGCTTAGTCATGTCCTCACTTTGTTAATTCTATTAACTCAGAAACCTTCTGACTTGTTTGTCGCCTGGCTCGGCCCTTAATTATTCCCTAAGGTGGTCTAGTTCAGTTTGAGAGTCACCTTTCTCATTCCTTACAATTCCCCCTATTTCTTTTAGGAAAATTAACTGTTCAAACCTCTGATTCCTGGCTTTCAAATCTCTTAAGTCCCGCTCCCTTTAAAAACACCAAAACACCTAAAATATAGTCACGTCCCATTAGGCCAGTTTTAAAAATAGACAAGCAAAGAGGCGCCATCTTTCAGAAACACAACAATTTACAGTTAAGTGAATTCAAAGTTCCCGGCAGCTACTGTGCTCAATTAGGGGAGGACCATGCACACACTCACTAACCCTCATAGGATAGGCAATTCCCTCTCTCTGCTCACGCTGCATGGCCCTTTCCCCTCCTTTGTCCTCCCTTTGCTGGGAGCTCATGCTCAGGGCAGAGTCCAGGTCACTTGGCTGTCCCCAGAGAGTAGCGTGCTTGATGTCCAAAGCCTGGCACTGCCAGGCAAGCTGGCATCCTGCTGTATTCTGGAGACAACAGATTTAGCAGCAAGGTTAGAAAGCACAGCTAAAACTATAACTACTAAATGACAAAGGCAGGAACCAATTTTTTTAAAAGATTTTATTTATTATTTTTAGAGAGAGGGGAAGGGAGAGAGGCAGAGAGGGAGCAAGACATCCATGTATGGTTGCCTTTTCCCTGCCTCCAGCTATGGACCTGGCTGGAGACCTGGCTTGCAACCTGGTTATGTGCCCTGACTGGGGAATTAAACCATCAACCTTTGGGTTCGCGGGCTGGTGCCTTATCCACTGTTGTCACCAGCCAGGGCCTTTATTTTATTTTATTTTTAATGTCCCATATCTGGAAAAGAGCGTCTTTCCTGGAGAATAGTGAACAAGGCAAGTAAGTCATACCTGTCTAATGCCCTTTCAGCTCACTACTTAGTTTGGGCTGAGGGGAATACTTTAGGATTTCCCCCATTTCAGGCTTCTGGGCCTTTTCTGTCCCAGCCATTAGGGCAGACAAACTAGTTCTAAAGTGACGCCCACAGACCTCCCCATACTTCACCAACCCAACCACTTAGTTCAGCCAAAGCACTGAGTCTCAGGAGGCAGCGATGCAGGTGAGCTTAAGTGAGGCCTATTATTGAACAATCACTTAGGTAGACTTACGCTCTATGAAAACAGAAAGGAAGAACATTTTAATTCACACAACAATCTACAACCCAGTCTCTGGGTCTGCGAGACTTTGGGAAACCATTTAGATACAAGGCCTTTGCTGGAGTAACATTTAACAGTGGCAGTTTGACACAGCCTTCTTGCCGATAAATTAAGCATCTTTAATGAAGTTACAAATCCGGTCACAACTTGGAAATGAAAACAAACTTCAAAGAAAATTAGCGGCACTTGCTTATAGTCTACCACTGAGCATTATGATTTTCTTCAGATCCCAATTTTTCTCCTTAAATCGCCCTCATTGTTATTAAAGGAACTGTGTAAGTCCAGTTTTCATTTCTGCCCCCCACACTTTGTTCATTTGCATAAACACAATAAGAGCAGCTGTTGCTCACTTAGGATCTTTAAGTCCTCTTTGCTGAGGCTGGTAAGGAACCTTCAGACTTTAAGTCCGCCCTTCAGGGCACAGAAGCTGAGCCACACACCTGCCATCTGGCTTTGTCTGTAAATGCCTGCTTCCCCCCCACCCCCCAAGTTCTTGAGGTTTTCTATCGTACCTTAAGGTTCCTTTCAGCCATCTTTCAGAAAAGCAACCTTCTTCCCTTCCCTGGAAAACTGGCCATGAACTGCACAATCAACCAAGGTGTCAGGCATCTTCCTTGTGGGCTTTGTTAACTCCAAGAGTCAATTCCAGTTTCTTAGGGCTTTCTGGTGACAGCCAGAGACCAGGGAGGCCTTCTTCAGGCATGACATTCCAGTCAAAGTCCCAACTGACAAAACCTCTATTAACAACTGATCTTTGTAGTTTGATGCAAAGAAACACAGAGTTATTACTTCTTCAGAATGCCAAATTCTAGAGGGAGCAGGTAGGGAGAAAAACATAAATGCTTCAATATCGCTACCATTTACCAAATCACTCTAAGAAACAAGTATCTAAAAATTGGCAATATTTTGAACAGTCGCAAGAAAATAATTACATTAAGTTTATCTAGTCCTACTGGGATGGGACTTAAATGTTGGAAAATTTTAGTTTCAGGTGACAGCTAATAAACTTAGTAATCAATGTACGGAAAAAGCTCTTGTTTCAGGAACCTGGAGGGATGGATGATACTATAAGCAGTTCCACCCTGTGCCTCAGAAGAACTGCAAGCAATCAAGATAGTATCTGAATAATTATACTCCAGAGAGAGAGGACCTCAGCCCAGGACAGAAAAACCTCCACCCAGGACACAAAGAAAGAACACTGCCACTTTGATCTCATGTTTTCCCCTGAATTCCAAACCCCTTACCTACACCTTTCTTCTCCTTAAAAAAAGGCCCATTTATAGTGGAACATAAGACAGTCTATTAGGATAGAAACCTACCAATATTCTCAAATCATCGACCATCTGAATAAAGAGCCCATAAAGATTCAATCTCTGTCTCTGCTTATTGGGTCTGGTAGATGACAAGCAGCACGAACACCAGCTTTTTCAGTTTCACTACAATCAATTCCTGATTATCCTAATTATTGGCCAGTATCTCTCCAAACTATCAGGGCAGCCTTGTTTGGAGAAATCACATCCAGAGACCACTGTGGAATCAAGTCATGACTTTACTGGAGGAAGGAAAATGGGGCGCAGGAAAAACAGGGAGCAGCAAGGGAAGAGACTTCTAGATGAGTCATCTTCAACTTGATATCACAGGTTGGGTTTTTATCCTGTGGCTATGTGAAGTTACACAGGTACACACTTCACAAAAAAATTAGTTCATTAACCCAAAATCCGTTATCCAGAAAGACCTAAGTGGGATTATCTACTAGGCCATCTGCTTTATTACCACCTCACCAGGGATCTCTGGACAAGCTAACTTCATTAACTCATTCCCAAGGGTTTCCCAGCTGGTACCATTATCACATTCTAGCCAGGCTAGATATGTAAACATTGACTGTAACAGTTTTAACTAAAGTCCAGGTAAAATTGAAGTCCAAAGGTATGTGCTGCCTCCGTGTTAGCTGCCCCACATCCTGACACAAACCCAGTCATTCCCCAGAGCCCTGCAAATCCCCATTTATTTCAAGGTATTATCTGGAAATTTATCCCGAGGAACTTATATTTTAGAATAAGTCATAGTCCTTTCCATGGATCTTTTTGTGGAAGATGTAATAATTTTGCAGATGCATCACAGTAATACAATGACTGTCTCTAAATGACCAAAAACATAGTTGAAATGACATGGCAAAAGAATTTGCATTTTTTTGTTGTTGTTTGTTTTGTTTTATTTTTTGCAACAGTATTTTAAGATAACACTCAGGATACAAACAAAAGTATATCATACCAAGCAGTCAATCTATTTGTTAGCCACTGTCTAACTGTTCCAGGGTTTTGTTCAGAAATAACAATTGGTTTTGGAAAATCAAAAGGAGCTTTTGTCTTTTTCATTTGTCATTAAATGATCACTTTGCTTTACTGTCTATCTCTGTGCCTTTCTTTGTCTTTATTATTCCTATTTTCTCTGTTTCCTTTTCCTTTCTGAGTTTCTTACCCCAAATGTCCTTTCTTCTTATGCCACCCATGAATGTGGCATGTATCTTTTTCCTTTATTCCTTCTTACCCTTCTCCTCCACAATCCTGCACCTCCTTAATTCCTTCTTTCTGTTACTTTCCCCTACACACTCCTTCCTCAACTTTCACAGACCCTCTGCAACCTTCATAGTCTACTTTAGTTTACCATTTTAATTCACCTAGGAAAAAAACAACTTACTTTCAATTCTATTTCCTTTGCCATTATTTACACTTTTTATTACTAAAACAATATATTCTTTCCCAACTTTAATTAGAATGTTCAATTCTTAATGACAACTAAAATAACTACCATTCTTTAAATTGACAAACTTATGAATACATTTCATAATTTTCAGAAACATATTTCTTTTTCCCCCACTGGCAATACACTTACATTTTTATTCTGGGTGATTACTGCATTCCTTTAGTGTGCTCAAACGTGAGCTGTTTCATTATTTAGTGACCTTGACAACTTTTACAGAAGCTACAGAAGAGGCGGGGGAGATACCAAGCTATATTTATAATATCCACTTACAGTCTTGGGGGAATTTCCTTGCTCTCCTTTTCTTTCCTTCTGTTCGCTTTTCTGTGAGTCCTCTTCTCTGGGGAGGGTTCTGATCGAACCTCTTCTTTACCACTGCTTTTACAGTGGACATTATAAATTTAGCCTTTTCTTCTGTTTTTCCTCTTCTAAAAAATGTCTTCTGAGCCTCTCTAAGTAATTCTTCAACTATTCTTTCCTTTCATCCCTCTACCTTTTGTAACTTTCTGGAAATAACAGGCCATCTTTTGGTCACTTTCAAGAGACCTTGTCTTACTGGGTTTTCAGGATCTAACCCAGACTACTTTCTATCTGATCCCTAAGTTTTTGTCAAAAAATGCAGAAGCTGTCTCCTCTTTTTCTTGCTGGGTTTCAAATGCTTTGGACACATCCTGTGATCTGGTAACTGATTTTCTTATTCCTCTAATTAGTAAACCCCTAAGATCCTGCTTTCGACTTCTATCTCTAGCTTCATTATTTCTCTATCCTGGATCTATGTTGGGAACATCTGTTCAGCTAGTATAGCCCTGTGGCCAGGAGGGCACTGTCTTTCCCAGATAGCCATAGCTGCTCTCCTAATCATTCCTCTCTCCTCACCAGTAAATAGTACATTCATAATAGACATTATCTCAGCCTAAGTATAGAGGCTGGGTCCCAAGAGCTGGTCTAATTGTTCTGCTAGCCTAAGAGGGTCATCTAAGACTAATTTCATCTCCTTCTTAAAGTTTCTATCCTCTGTGCTGATAAGAAGGGTATTCACAAATCCAATTTGCCCTCCTCCAATCCAATAGGAACTTCTCAAAGGAGAAACAACTGCTTGGAGGGAATGGGGAAGTTTTCAATGTCCTTTTTGCATTGTTATAACCCCTTTCTTAAATTTTGATAGGGAAGAACAGTTGGTTTATTCTCCTCCTTATCTTCACCAGTTTACCCTATTACTCCTTCTTCTTCCTTTTCTCCCTGATGCCACGGACCATCATGGGGAAGAAGACAGGACAGGGGATCCTGGGCCTTTCTTTAGACTTTTTCTCTCTCTTCCTTAAGAGGAAAAATGTGGGCCTGTCCAAACAGCCAACAGAGGGCATAGTCCCTCTCTTCCTGCAGGGAAGAGAGCTTATCATTCACATAAAGACCCAGTCTTCATCTGACCCAAATGGGGCCAAAAAAACAAAAAAACAAAAAACAAACTGAGGACCCCTGGAGTGCTTCCTTGGGCCAGAGGAGGCAACAATGAGCTAACATCCTCTTTAATGGACTCTCAGGTGGAATGTCCCTGGCCTTCCATGGTGCCACTCCCTTTAGTTTCCCTAGGCCTAGAATTCTTCTTTCCTATCCTCAGTCAATTCCTGTGTCTGTTACCTGTGTACTCAAACCTCCCCCTCTCACCCATGGAGATTTCTTGCACACCCATTCTAAACCCCGCTTCTTTGCTAGTGGAGGTGTCTTCCACACCCAAGATTTGCTTTGTCCTTTTCTGGCCATTTTCCTCATGGGAGAACCAAACCAAAGATGGGACTCCACACTAGCTTCATATCCTGAAATATGTCTCAGTCACACACACTCAATCTCCAGGAGAAAATCCCAGCCACCAAGGTGAACAACCTTACCTTGGCCTGTATACACAGTCACCTGGTTACAGTGGTATCTGCCTCCCCTGGGTCAATTTGGCTGCTGTCACACCAATGAGTCTTGGGTCCATTCTGGCTTCTGCAAGGAGATGGGGTGCCCTGGCCAACCGAGCAGGCCACCCAAAGGGCAGGTGGGACACTTTCCACCTCTGATAGGGCTCACCCCTATGCCCAGGCATTAAATGCCAGACAAGCCCCCAGATTGTGAGAAACACTCATATCTTTTCACGATTCTGCAGAAACCAGGTGTGAGCCAACGATACGCAGGGCACACCAGCTCTGATCAAGAGAACAGGAATTTTTAAGATCTAACACAGGGGTGCCAGGTGTCTAAAGCTGATAGGTCATTTTAAACATCCCCTACCTGGCTCTTGGTTGATGGGCATATGGTGCCTCCTTGGTCATGCTTAATAATGTGTCACTTCCTCCCTTTGGTCTCAGAAGCACCAGAAACCCGTGACTTGCTTAGTCATGTCCTCACTCTGTTATTCTGTTAACTCAGAAACCTCCTGACTTGTTTGTAGTCTGGCTCAGCTTTTTGCTATGTGGGCTATAGCTATTGATATTTACCTTATTAGAAATTAAAACCTACCAGATGCTTTGGTGTCCTTTTCTAGTTCAAAAATCTGCAACGATTTTTGGCTTTTTAAAAGGCTCCATGCCTACAACTTAAAATAACTCCTTTTTCTGAAAGTCTGAAAAATTGGTTTTAAAAGGATGTCACAACATGATTAGTTAGCATCATGATACTGTCTGAAAACGTTCTGTTGCATACATAAGACACAATAATGTATATCATTAATATCTATAAAGCAGAAGAAAAGCCAGCAGTCATCATAGTTTCATTTCTAATCTAGAGCTTTGCCCAGTTTCTCTGGAGTACAGTCCTCCCTTCCCACACTCCCTCCTCAGGGCTCTGTGGTAGCTTCTCCTGCCTGGAACATTCTGAAAGATCCACATAGCTCCCTCCCCCACCTGGTGCAAGTCTTTGCTCCAATGTCATCATCTTAGTGATCACTTTGCCTGATCTACCCATTTAATCTTACAAAACTCCTGTATGTTTTATCTGCCACCCCTATCCAAATCTTTGTATTATGGAAATTTTCAACATACACAGAACTGGAAAAGTATAAAGGTTCTTCTTCACCTATTGTCCAACATCAATAATTAGCAACATTTTTGCAATTTTAGTTTATCCATAAACACTTGTATTTTTGAAACACAGCTACAATACCATTATCAAAACTAACAAAGTAACAGTGTCATACACCAGTATATATTCAAATTCCTCAGTTGTCTCAAAGATGTCTTGATACATTTGATTGACAAGATACACACATGGCTTTATAATTTCTCTATAGCTATTATCACCATTCAAAACACTACATATTTTATATATATATTTACTATCTGTCTCTCATTAGAATATTACCTTTGTGTAAGCAGAAATTTTGGGGTTTGTTGTTACTGTTATATCTTCAGCACCTACAATGCTCATTCACATGCATTAGGTATTCAATAAATGTTTGTAGAAGGAAAGAAGGAAGAAAGGAAGGAAGTTGGCAACAATAATATATAACAGTCCAGGGATACACTGTGTAAGTCTGGTAAAATTTGTTTCTAACTTTAAAACTTTGAGCAATTTTTCTGAGCCTCAGTTTTCCCATCTGTAAAATGGTACTAATAATATCAACTTTGCAGTGTTTTTATGAGAATTGGGCAAAATATATATAGCATAGCTGGCATGTAGTATGCTGTCAATGTAGCTACTATTTTTTTTTTTTTTTTAAGATGCTACCATTTTTAGAGAGAGGGAAAGGGAGAGAGAAAGACATCAAGTGTGGTTGCCTCTCACACATGCCCCCAACTGGGGACCTGACCTGCAACCCAGGCATGTGCCCTGTCCAGGGATCAAAGCAGAAGCCCTTTGGTTCATAGGCCATTGCTCAAGCCACTGAGCCACACCAGCCAGGGCTTCTATTTTTATTTTCTTGTTAAGTTAAAGATCTTGAGATGAATATACTGGATTTAGGATAAACCCTAACCTTATGACAATGTCCTTATGATCAAAAAGGAGAAGATACAAGGACACACAGGGTAGAAGACCATGTGAATATAGAAGCAAAGATTGAAGTAATACCATCACAAACAAACAAACAAACACCGGGAGCCACCAGAAGTTAGACAAGGCAAGAACAGATTCTTCCCTGGAACCTTTAAAGGGAGCATAGACCTGCCAACACCTTGCTTTTGGACTTGAATCCTTCAGTTGGGAGAGAATAAATTTCTGTTGTTTTGAGCCTGGGTAAATCCTCCCATTGATCTGCCAACAGCAACCAAGGCTCAACTACAAGAGGCGGGTGTACTCAGCCCACACCAAGGGTGCACCTCAGATACCTAGCTTGGGTGATAGGAAAGGCTGTGCCACTGGACTGAACAGGACACCTACTACATTAGGCCATACTACCAAGACAGGGAGTCATAGCAGCTCTACCTAACACATAGAAACTAACACAGGGAGGCTGCCAAAATGAGGAGACAAAGAAACAAACATGGCCCAAATGAATCAAAACTCCAGAAAAAAGAGCTAAACAAAAGGGAGATAAGCAATTTATCAGATGCAGAGTTCAAGACACTGGTTATAATGATGCTCAAGGAACTTAGTGAGGACTTCAAAAGCATAAAACAGATCTAGTCAGAAACAAAGGGCACAGTAATTGCAATAAAGAATGAGTTATGGGAACAACAGTAGAGTGGATGAAGCTGAGAATCAAATCAATTGTTTGGCACATAAGGAACAAAAACAATTAAAAACGATTAGGACAAGAAGAAGAAAAAATAATCCAAAATAAATAAGTAAAACCATGGATAATGTAAGCAGCCTCTGGGACAACCTCAAGCATTCCAACATTGCATCACAGGGGTGCCAGAAGAAGAAGAGAACCAGCAAGAAATTTGAAATCTTTTTGAAAAAATAATGAAGGAAAACTTCTCTAATTTGGTGAAGGAAATAGACATGCAAGTCCAGGAAGCACAGAAAGTCTAAACAAGATAGATGCAAAAAGGCCCACTCCAAGACAAATCATAATTAAAATTCCAAAGGTTAAAGATAAAGAGAGAATCTTAAAAGCAGAAAGAAAAAAGCAGCTAGTTACTTACAGGGGCGTTCCCAGAAGATTGTCGGCTGATTTCTCAAAAGAAACTTTGCAGGCAAGAAGAGATCAGCAATAAATATTCAAAGTCATGAAAAGCAGGGAGCTACAGCAAAGATTGCTTTACCCAGCACAGATATCATTTAGAATTGAAGGATAGATAAAGAGCTTCCCAGATAAGAAAAAACTAAAGGAGTTCACCATCACCAAACCATTATTATATGAAATGTTAAATGGGCTTATTTAAGAAAAAGATCAAAACTATGAACAATAAAAGGGCAATAAATACACACCTATCAGCAATTGAATCTAAAAAAAAAAAAAGCAAAGTAAGTAAACAAGAAAAACAGAGACACAATCATGGATATGGAAAAGGTTTTATAATATATACCATAAGTGAGATTGCTAGGTCATATGACAGTTCGGTTTTTAGTTATTTTATAAAAATTCCCTACTACTTTGCACAATGGTTGTACCAACTTGCATTTCCACCAACAAAGCACCAGAGTTCCCTTTTCTCCATATTCACATAGCACTTGTTATCTCTTGTTTTTGTTTGTAACAGTCATTTTAAAAAGTGTCATGATTCCACAGGCTCTTGATTTGCATTTCCCTGACCATTACTGATGATGAGCACATTTTGATGTACCTGTTAGCCACCTGAATATCTTCTTTAGAAAAACGTCTGTTCAAATCCTATGCCCATTTTTCAATCAGCTCACCTGTTTGTTTGTTTGTTGCTGTTTTGTTGTTTGGTTGGTTGGTTTTGCTCTTGAGTGGCATGGATTTTTTACATCTTTGGGATATTAATTATTTATCAGATATTTGGTTCACAAACATCTTGTCCCATTGCACAGGTTGCCTTTTCATTTTGTTGATTGTTTCTTTTGATACACAGGAGCTTTTTAGTTTGATGTGGTGTCACTTGTTGATTTCTATGCGTATTGCTTGTACTTTTTATGTTACAGCCAATAATTCTTTGCCAAGGGCAAACCCTGGAGAAGTGGAAGGAGCTAACAGGTTGTCCCACCAGGGGGCGTGCTTGGCCTACTCACCGGCCCCGCTTAGCTAGTCTGTGGTGTCCACCTACCTTCTTCCTCCGCAGAAGCTGCCTTCTACGTCCGCAGGAGTCAGCGCTGAAAAAGAAAGAGGAAAAGTTATTTTGTTTCTTATTTGAAAAACAGTCCAGAGGAAATTGGAAAAATACGAAACACAGAGAAAAAGAAACATAACTTATCTACACTCTCAGCGTACTGGGATTTTTAAAAGCAATTATGTGTGAAACGAGTTGAATTTTCTTTTTTTAATTAAACTAACAGCTGGCGTCCAAGTTCTTTGGGGGAGCTTTTCCATATCCATGTTCATTTCTCTCTCTCTCTCTCTCTCTCTCTCTCTCTCTCAATGTATACTGACACATTTTCAGGGTTCAGTGTGGAAGAACACCTTGCCATGTGGTATAGGAGGAAAAGAGATGGGAGGGTGGGCGCTGGTTGTCTTTTGACAAAAGGGCTTCTTCAGAACACTCCTTGTCTCTTCTGTGCCACAAAGTCTCAAGCCTGCTGTACAGGTTTAGTACATGTTTTTAACAAACACCAGGTTCTGAGTCCATGGGCAGCCACACACACAGTCAGTGTTGGGGCTCTATCCCCGACCCCCATCAGGCTCCTCCCGTTCTGGTGAGGCAGCATCCTAAGCTGACAGCTAACCCTGCTCCCACACTGCTCAGGGGAGCCCCAGCGGAGGCAGCGTTCATGCTTCCTGCACCCAGGTAACTGGGCTTGCATAGATTCTTCCCATGTATGACACTCAATGGTTGTTTTCAAAAGTATTTTGGTTTGGGCATTGTACTGTTTTCTGAAGCAGAAAGTAAGCGTGGGGAGGAGTGGAGGCAATAGGGACAGGAGAGAGGAAAGCTGAGGTTTTCCACTGGCATGCCTTGATATGCTCTTATTATTTTGACTTTAGGTAGGTAGACATTTTAAAAGATCTCATTTCTACTCTGAAAGAACTTATTGCTAGAAAAAAAATAGGAGGACAAAAACCTATGTCTGGCTATTTTGAATTTGAATGGTTCAAAGGATATCCTTGCACATAATTTCACCCAGTCCACAATTCTGTAGACTTCATTGTTTCTAATATTTCTGATATCTGATGAACGGAACTATTCACTGGACAATAGCCTTCTTTTTATTGGCCACTGAGATGAGGACTACCTTCCAGAACCAACGTATCCATTTTGGAGGAAATACGTTTTTTCTTTTGGCCAGTAGCTTCTGGTAAAATGTGAGTCCTGGTGCAAGTCTCTTTCAGTGGCAAGTAGAATAAATGGAGTGGCTACTGGGTGGCATGACTCCTTTTTCTCTTCCCTAGACCACTTGCTGAAGATAATGTAACAAAGAAGGAGTAATTGCAGAGAAAAATACAGGTGCTTTCAAACAGTTGAACTCAAGTTGGCCAATTGAGTCGCTCTTTGACTTGCTTTTATTTTTTTATTTTTTTGCTGTTTAATACTTTTATTCAACAGTTTTATCGGAAAAACTCACATTTCTACATGTGTTCTGTCACATACTTCTCAGACAGACACATCAGAGTACAGTGACAAATTACATTTGAAGAAAAGTTTTAAAATCCATTCGTGTATTCCACCCCCTATTAAATATTGAAAAGCAGCTGCACCTCAGCACTAAAGAATACAAAAGGCACCATTTAAAGGACTCCCACATATCTTAATTCTCTTAAAATTATAGTATTAGTCACCTTTATGACAGAGCTTCACTCATTCAAAATGCTCCAGTGTAATAACAACCAACATCATCCAATTTACCAAACTTCAAACATCTCTCACATATGGGGCCCAGTGAGAAGATAGGCCTATTAACATCAATGAGCTTGCCTATTCTAAAACTTGAACCTGGGTAAGGTTAAGTGTTCTGTAGTTGAAAATAGAAAAGTAAGATAATCAATATATAATATAATACTTACAATAGGTATCCCTGTACCATTTAACCTGACTACAAAAGCCAGTGTTTGATATTTCACAGCAACATTATTGCAAAAGTACTGTGCTACACACAATTAATGCATCTCCAATTGATGTTGAAATAAAAACTTTAATTTTTATTTATAGCAATACAGGCCTTCCAAAAAAGGTTACAAGAAGTTTATAAAAACAACCTAACCACAAAGCTGCAAGAACTAGAGGAGCAACAACAAACAAAGCCCAGAGCAAGTAGAAGGAAGGAAATCATCAAGATCAGAGCAGAACTAAATAACTCAGAGATTCAAACTACAATTCGAAGAACCAACAGGTCCAGGAGCTGGTTCTTTGAAAAAATAAACAAAATTGACAAGCTCTTATCCAGACTCATGAAGAAAAAGAGAGAGGGGACCCAAATAAACAGAATCAGAACTGAAAGAGGAGAAATCACAACTGATACTTCAGAAATACAAAAGATTGTAAGAAATTACTACAAACAAGAATATGACATAAAATATGACAACCTGGATGAAATGGACACATTTCTGGAAAGGTATAATCTACCAAAACTGAACCCAGAAGAAGCAGAAAGCCTGAATAGGACAATAACAACTAGTGAAATTAAAGAAGTAATCCAAAATCTCCTAAAGCACAAAAGCCCTGGACCAGATGGCTACACAGGTGAATTTTACCAAACATTTAAAGAAGAACTAAAACCTGACCTCCTCAAACTATACCAAAAAATTCAGGAAGAGGGAAGACTCCCAAACTCTTTCAATGAAGCCAATATTATTCTAATCCCAAAACCAGGGCAAGATCCAACTAAGAAAGAAAGCTACAGGCCATTATCTCTGATGAACATAGATGCTAAAATTCTCAACAAAATATTGGCCAATCAGATTCAGCAGTACATTACAAAGATCATACACCATGATCAAGTGGGCTTCATCCCAGGGATGCAAGGATGGTACAACATTCGTAAATCAATCAATGTAATACACCACATCAACAAATTAAAAGATAAAAACCATATGATCATATCAATAGATGCTGAAAAAGCATTTGATAAAGTGCAGCAACCATTTATGATAAAAACCCTCAGCAAAATGGGAATAGAGGGAGCATACCTCGACATCATAAAGGCCGTCTATGAGAAACCTGAAGCCAACATCATACTTAATGGACAAAAACTGAAAGCTTTCCCCCTAAGATCAGGAATGAGACAAGGCTGTCCACTTTCTCCACTTTTATTCAACATTGTCTTGGAAGTTCTAGCTATAGCCATCAGAGAAGAAAAAGGAATCAAAGGTATCCAAATTGGAAAGGAGGAAGTCAAACTGTCATTATTTGCAGATGATATGATAGTGTACATACAAAACCCGATGGGCTCCACCAAAAACTTACTCAACCTAATTAGCAAATTTAGCAAAATAGCTGGGTATAAAGCCAATATCCAGAAATCAAAAGAATTTTTGTATACCAATAATGAAACAACAGAAATAGAAGCAAAAAAAAACAAATCCCATTTACCATAGCAATAAGAAAAATAAAGTACCTAGGAATAAACTTAACTAAGGAGGTAAAAGACCTGTACTCAGAAAACTACAGAACAATGAAGAAAGAAATCAAGGAAGATACAAATAAATGGAAGCATATACCATGTTCATGGATGGGAAGAATCAACATCATTAAAATGTCCATACTACCCAAAGCAATCTACATATTCAATGCAATCCCAATTAAAATACCAATGATAGACTTCACAGAAATAGAAAAAATACTTCAAAAATTTATATGGAGCCAAAAACACCCACGAATAGCCACAGCAATCTTGAGAAAGAAGAACAAGGTAGGAGGAATCACAATACCGGACTTCAAACAATACTACAAGGCTACTATAATCAAAACAGCCTGGTACTGGCATAAGAACAGACATATAGATCAATGGAACAAAATAGAGAGCCCAGAAATTAACCCAGGACACTATGGTCAACTAATATTTGACAAAGGGGGAAGGAACATCCAATGGAGTAAAAACAGTCTCTTCAACAAATGGTGTTGGGAGAACTGGACAACAACATGTAAAAAGATAAAACTAGATCACCAACTTACACCATAGACCAGAATAAACTCAAGATGGATAAAGGATTTAAATATAAGCAGTGCCACCATAAAGGTCCTGGAGAAAAATATAGGCAGTAAACTTTCGGATATTCTATGCGGAAATATGTTTGCTGATACTTCACCAAGGGCAAAGGAAATAAAAGAATGAATCAACAAATGAGACTATATCAAATTGAAAAGTTTCTGTTCAGCTCAAGAAAATATCAGCAAAATTCAAAGGGAACCAACTGTATGGGAAAACATAATTGCCAATGACACCTCAGACAAGGGTCTGATCTCTAAAATATATAAAGAACTAATGCGACTCAACACCAGGGAGACAGACATCCCAATTAAAAAATGGGCAAAGGACCTGAACAGACAACTCACTGAGGAAGATATACAAAGGACCCAGAGGCATATGAAAGAATGTTCAACATCACTAGTCATCAGAGAGATACAAGTGAAAACCACAATAAGATACCACCTCACACCTGTCAGAATGGCAATCATCAACAAATCAACAGACAACAAGTGTTGGCGAGGATGTGGGGCAAAGGGAACCCTCATACACTGTTGGTGGGAATGCAGGCTGGTGCAGCCACTGTGGAAAACAGTATGGGGTTTCCTTAAAATCTAAAAATGGAACTGCCTTTTAATCCAGCAATTCCACTACTTGGACTATACCCAAAGAATCCTGAAACACCAATTCATAAGAACCTATGTACACCTATGTTCATAGCAACACTATTTACAATAGCCAAGTGCTGGAAACAGCCTAAGTGCCCATCAGTGGATGATTGGATCAAAAAACTTTGGTACGTTTACACAATGGAATTCTATATAGCAGAAAGAAAGAAGGAACTTGTACCCTTTGCAACAGCATGGATGGCACTGGGGAGTATTATGCTTAGTGAAATAAGCCAGTCAGTTAAGGACAAATATCATATGATCTCACCCATTACAGGACAATAATGAACAAAACTAACAACAGGCAAAACAGAACCAAATATATGAATACAATGAATAGGCCTTCAGTGGTCAGGGGGAAAGAGGTTGGGGGGAGGGGGAAGACAGAGGCAGGGAAGGGGAGCAGCTTACACAAGAACCTAGTATAAAGGAACCATGGACATGGACAACAGGTGGGATTGACTTTAGGGGGAATGGGTGGGTGGGGAGGGGGACGGAGGGGAGCAAAAAGGCGATGGCTATAATACAACAACAATAAAACAAATGAAAAAAAACCTGGATGTTTCTACAACCAACTAAATATCTTTAAAAGTGTGTTGGAATTCAGATATAGTGATGATTAGAAGCTCTTGTCAGTGGGACTTGTGGATGGAACAGATTTCTAAAGGCACCAGTACCTATATAAAAAGTCATCCATATATTTTGTCTCCACCTGGCCAATGTTACCTACCTGGAAGAGGTCCACCAGTTGAGATAAGGGAACAGAAGTTGGCCTTCCTGTATGAATGCATGATACCTTTTACTATTTGAAACACTTATGACAGGGTATAATGATTGCCTGTTTTATTCTCTGACCTGTGAGAGCAATGGCCAATCATGCTTAATACTATATCTACAGAACATAGGTCACCATGATGTGGAGCTCAATTATGTTTGTACACTGAATTAGTAAATGAGTAGTACATAGTCACTAAATACATTTGTGCCATAGTAAAAAAAAATAATAATAATAATAATAATTTTTAACAAAACTTATTTACTTCAAAGCATGATTGAGAAAAGCAAATGAAGACAAAGTTCTAATATGAATCCTAGACATTCTATTACTAAGAATTGGATTTCTTAAGTAGCAGACTCAAGTTTTATTTCTTTCCTTCCTTTCATTTTTTTTTTTATTTTTTATTTTTTTACTGGTACTGTTTCTTTTTTGGGGGGGTGGGGGGCAGGATGAACATTTTATTGATGTCAATTCTTCTTATCCATGAACACAATATGTGCTTTCACTTATGTGTATATTCTTTAATTTCTTTTTTTTATTTTAAATTCTTTTTTTTTAATTTTATTGTTGTTGTATTACATCCATCCCCTTTTTGCTCCCCTCTGTCCCCCTCCCCACCCACCCATTCCCCCCAAAGTCAATCCCACCTGTTGTCCATGTCCATGGTTCCTTTATACTAGGTTCTTGTGTAAGCTGCTCCCCTTTCTTGCCTCTGCCTCCCCTCTCCCCCCAACCTCTTTCCCCCTGACCACTGAATGCCTTATTCACTGTATTCATATATTTGGTTCTGTTTTGCTTGTTGTTAGTTTTGTTCATTATTGTCCTGTAATGGGTGAGATCATATGATATTTGTCCTTCACTGACTGGCTTATTTCACTGTGGAAAACAGTATGGGGTTTCCTTAAAAAACTGAAAATAGAACTGCCTTTTGATCCAGAGATTCCACTACTTGGACTATACCTAAAGAATCCTGAAACACCAATTCATAAGAACCTATGTACACCTATGTTCATAGCAGCACTATTTACAATAGCCAAGTGCTGGAAACAGCCCAAGTGCCCATCAGTGGATGATTGGATCCAAAAACTTGGGTACATTTACACGATGGAATTCTATATAGCAGAAAGAAAGAAGGAACTTGTACCCTTTGCAACAACATGGATGGAACTGAAGAGTATTATGCTTAGTGAAATAAGCCTTCCTTTCTTTTTTTATAATTTAAAAAGACAAGATCTTTATTCCAAAAGTTGGAGTTCATTGCAGAAATTACAGCCCTTCAAGCTCCAGTTGTGATTGATGCTTAAGAACAGACAAATGCTTAGATAAAGAGTTTTTTTTTTAATTTAAAAGATTTTGTTATTGTTGTTATATTACATTCATCTCATTTTTCCCTCTCTGCCCTCCCCTTCCCCACCCTCCTTATCGCTTCCCCACAGTCAATCCCATGTGTTGTTTGTGTCCATGGGTCATCGAGGCTAGTTCCTTGACTAAACTGTTCCTCTTCCTTGTCTCTTTCTCCCCCACTCCCTCCCTTCTACACACTGACAGGTGTTCCCCATATTCATGTCTCTGGTTCTGTTTTACTTGCTTGTTTGTTCATTAGTCTCCTGTATTAAGTGAGAACATATGGTATTTAATTTTTGCTGCTTGGCTTATGTCATTAAACATGATACTCTCCAGTTGCATCCATGCTATCACAAATGATAGGAGTGCTCTCTTTCTTTCTGCTGCATAGAATTCCATTGTGTAAATGTACCAAAGTCATTTGATCCTTTCATCACTGAAGGGCACTTAGACTGTTTCCAGCACTTAGCTATTGTAAACAGCGCTGCTATGAACATAGGGGTGCATAGATTCTTCTGAATTGGTGTTTCAGGATTCTTTGGGTATAATTCTAGCAGTGGAATCACTGGGTCATAAGGCAGTTCTATTCATAGTTTTTTGAGAAAATTCCATACTCTCTTCCATAGTGGCTACACCAGTCTGTATTCCCACCAGCAATGCACCAGGGTTCCCTTTTCCCCACATCCTCACCAGTACTTGTTGTTTGTTGATTTGTTGATGATAGCCATTCTGACAGGTGTAAGGTGGTATCTCTTTGTAGTTTTAATTTGCATCTCTCTGACAACTAGTGATGTTGAGCATCCTTTCATGTGCATTTGGGCCCTTTGTATGTCTTCCTTGGAGAAGTGTCTGTTCAGGTACTTTGCCCATTTTTTTAATTGGGTTGTCTGTCTGCGTGGTGTTGAGTCATATTAACTCTTTATATATTTTGGATATCTAACTGTTGTCTGAGGTGTCATTGGTGAATATGTTTTCTCATATGGTTGGTTCCCTTTTTATTTTCTCAATGTTTTCTTTGGCTAAGCAGAAACTTTTCAGTTTGATGTAGTTCCATTTGTTTATTTGTTCCTTTATTTCCCTTGCCTTGGGAGATATTTCAGTGAATCACTTTCTTACTATAAGCAGAATTTTAATGAATTAAAATGCTCAAGACTAAATGAACTGCTTGGCTATTATACTCTCAACAAAATAAGAATGGAAACTAACTTCAAGAATAAATAAATAAATAAATAAATAATGTCTTTAACAAAAACACATGTTCTTCAGTTATATCAATTATTAGAATTTTGTCACTAGACGGGTCTATGAAGGCCATTTATCTAAACACCACTACTCCTTATGTGATCATGGCAGACATCACCAATTGATGACAGAATTTTTCCCACTTTGCAGATGTGACCTGAAAACCCTTATCAAACTATTCCTGTTCTTCACTATCATATATGGAAGTCAGTGCTCAAGATGAAACCTCTTTGCTCCTCCTGGCTTTGCCATACTACCCACTCTATGAAGGCAATTTCTTATTTAATACCTTTCTTGGAGAACTCAAGGCTTCCCATATTTGCTTCCAACTTTTCTCTCTAGCACTAAGCAATTATACTTGATGAAGTTCAACCTAATGAAGTGCTCTCTGATCCCCATATAGAGCCATCATTGTTCTTGTGTTACCTTGTAAATTTTTGGGAGTTTCTAAGGTCTCTACCAGCCCAATAACATTCCAGCATTCTTCAATGAGCCTCCAAGAGCTGCCTCTGCAGCCAAGTTTTCTAAACGCTCATGCCTGGTAGAATGTTATGGGATAATCTCCTTATTTAAATCCTCACAGCACTCTACACCTTATAATCAACCCTAGCAGGTGTTTCTTCAACAAGCTTTCATATAAGGTTGGTGCTTTTTGTTTTCTGTTTAAGAAACCATGTCTGCCCCAATTTACCCATGTTTCTTTAAAGTCTGAATAAAACCACTAAGAAAACATTGTTGATAACTGCTAATTTTTGATACACAGGAAAGAGGTCTGCTAAGAAAAATAAAGTGGGGAGTTGAGAGGAGACTGCTAAGGTAAGGAGAAAGCCACAATTTGTAGGACTTTATTAATACATTAGTCAAAATATTTAGCTAATGTATACACGGAGATGGCATTTTGGGGGTACTTAATGAGATATTCCTGGTCATTTGTAGTAAGAACACAAATTTGAAGAAAGAAGAGATAGAGTGAATAACATTAGGCACCATTTCCTCAAGATGCTCTGTGAACATGAGGGATTTCTTGGGCCACAGAACAAGGATACACAAACTACAGCTCATGGACTCAGTCCGGCCTGCCCCATGCTTTTGTAAAGAAGTTTTATTAGAACATGTCATGTATTTTGCACTACAAAGACAGAAACCATGTTTCCAACAACGCTGAAAATAGTTCTTATCTTACTCTTTAAGAAATGTACGGTCCCTGCTAGAGAACAACATTATAATCAAGATTCACATCCTCAGGATCCCTGAGACTCACCAAGCGGTAGGAACTGCTGGAGATGCTGTGCCAAGGACCTCTAGACAGAAGTGCAGGTGCCCACTGTGGGGTTTGGGGGTTATTTGAAATGTTTCATTGTTTCCTATAAGATATAATTGAATAAAACAATAACAAGCATCTAGATTAGGGCAAAGAATTGACTCTGATTTTACATTCTATTGTAAGAATATTTGCACACTTGTTGTTTTCAATTGTCTCTGGGATAGAAGAGAAAACACTCACCTTTTAGTGCCCAAATGAGAATGGAAAAGGATATGTAGATGTCATCATTGTCAATCATTTGGCCATACCTAAAGAGGCAGGTGAACTTGAGGGAGGGAACCAGTGATAAGATATGTCCCTGATGCCCAAGCTGTAATATGGGAGATGCTCAAGTCTGCCCTGCCCGGTCCTGAAAGCAGTTGACAAGTTAAAAAAAGAGACCTCTGCATTGGACAACTGAGAAACTAGAGAAGATCACACATATTTTTATAGTATCTTGATTGGGAAATAAAGGGGTTTAATTTAAAACCATTTTTAATTGGTATCTTTTCCTTAGTATCGTAGATATTGTATTCATTGATTCATATAACAATACTCTGTGTTGTTATTGAAATCTAACAAGATGAAAGATTTTCCCCCTGATCCTTGGACCATGACAAGGGACTAAGGATAAGAGGGTGACTAGGACTCCTTGCAGGAACTGGCATTTCCAAGTCTAATTTGAGGGAAGTGCCTTCCCAGGGGACAGACTTTCTCGAAGTTTTCTTCCTCTCACAACACAGAACATAGTTGCAAAATGACCTAATTTGTTGGTGCTGCTGTTATTATTCCAAGAGGCCTCTGTTGCTATGACTTCCTCTGTCATCATCCCAGAAATCAAGAATGCATTTGCTTCTTCAACATCAGATGGAAAGGCATTCGGCCTGGGGGAGGCACTGCCTAAAGGCTCACATAACAGCGAGTCAGTTGGGCAAAAATGACATCAAGTGGTAAACTGTGGGGGCTTTGGAATGTGTCAACTTGGCTAGACTGAACTGTGTTTCCCAGCATTTTCTTCTTTGTATGATTCCAGTTGAGGTTAGCCAGGAGACATTTTTTTTCCTGTGGAAAAAAATGGAGAGTGGGAAAGAAGTGCCCATTTTGCTTTTTATGCTTGGAATGACAGGGCAGGTGTTTTTGTAGCTCATGGCACACGGAGGCTTGTCTCCAGACTCAACACCCTGGTGTACCGGGCCTACAATTACTCCATACTCCACCCTCACCCCTACCCCCTCCTTGGACCCTCCTTCAGTGTCACCAAATCCTTGGCTGGTGTGAGTTTAGCTCCCTGGTGAAGGGCACCAGCTTCTCCTGTGGGCCTTCCACATCATCCAGAGTAGAGGCAGCAAGAGCTGAGTTCGAGTCCAATCCATTGTTGTAGGGTACGTACAGCCCATGTTGAGGTCCTGCCATTCTTGCCTCCCTCCCCCATCACATCCACCTTCCTCTCTCTACTGCCTGCCCATGGACTTGAAGCTCCAGCATGAGACAAGAAGACAAGAGTCTCACAGAGACTGCTTAGCCAGCTCTTTCAATCACATAAAATAAAATCAAACTCCTGTAAGAGACACATGCTCACATATATACTCCTAGTGGCTCTTCTTCTCTTACTCAACCCTAATACACAATGAAAGATACTTCATGAAACTAGGAATCGGGGAATGCATGATCTGGTTTCACTTCTGCTACTTCTGGTTCTGTTACTTTGTGAAAATTATTTTGTCTTTTAGGCCTCAGTTTCTTTAAGATCGAGGAGCTTTACCGCAAGATCAACTTACATCTCATTCCAGCTCTGAGGCTACCAAGTGACTTGATGACTCCACACCAAAGTATACCAGGCCCTTCATAAATAGCTCTCTAATTGCAATGTATGGAGACTATATTATAAAACATAGGTGCTGAACAGGACCCAGTCAAGACAGGATATGGAGAATAAGTCACCTAGGGCACATAATTTAAGGAGACCCTCATTCTTGTGGTCATGTAAGTGCAGGGTCAGCATTTATACCATCCTGAGAGCAAGTGTCTTTTTATATTGTACACCCTAGATGCCTCACTCCCCTCACTCTGGTCTTATGTCTGATTCTGGAACCAGAAAAATAGGTTTGAAGTAAAGAGCCATGAATCTTATGCAAGTTATCGAGTCTCTTTGAGTCTGTTTCCTGATCTCTAAAATGAAGATAATCACAAAATAAATCATAAAGCTGTTTCAGAAATTAAAACACCATAGTACACATAAATTGGCCAGATCTTGGCACATAGTTAAGGATCAATTAATGTTAGCTATCTTTATTTTTATTTGTATTATATTAAAATGTTAGAGGCATAAAATGTTCCTGACATGTGGTTGAAACTCAATAAATGTTGATTGAGCGGATTCATGAATGAATGAAGAGTATGGATGCATAGATGGATAGGTAAACCAAATATTCTGAGTTCAGTGTCCCTGAATTTCCCCTCAGCTCTCCTGAAAAATACAGACAAACTCAAGGAAACAATCACTGACAAATTATTGATCATTATTTTTAAATGAAGAAAACCTCTGCAGCTCACAACTAGGTTTAAGAATATGACTAGGGCCCTGGCTGGTGGCACAGTGGATAAGGCACTGGCCTGTGAACCCAAAAGTCACTGGTTGGATTCCCAGCCAGAGCAGATAACCAGGTCTCCAGCCAGGTCCGTAGCTGGAGGCAGGTGAAAGGCAATCATACATTGATATCTCTCTCCCCTCTGGCTCTCCCCTTTTCCGTCTCTCTAAAAATAATAAATAAAATCTTTTAAAAATATATGGCTGGGTTGGCAGCAATAAGGTACATTCATTCATTCATTCATTGTCCAAGTAAAAAAAGCACACCTTGCTGTTTGAATTTTGGGTTATTTTTACCCAAAAAGCAGCTCCCTTCCCACTCTTTTTATGGGAGCATGCTCCCCATATTTTTGAATTTTTTAATTGTTTTTAGAATTCCAGCCTCACTTAGCAGTATTACAAATGTAACTTGAAAATACAGAGTGCCATATAAATGTGAGGGAAAAGAGATGACATGCCATTGTTTGGAAATCCTGTTACACAACCCTGCCACTTTCTTTCCCTCTCCATTTCCCAGAACAGAAAAAAAAAAAAAGTGCTTTGTGTGTCGCAGGCTCAGGACCAAGAGTCTTAGTGAGGCGGGCACCTGAGTGGCAACGGGAAAAAAACAATTCTTAGGTAAGTAATTTACTGAGTTTCTTTCTTGGGAAGTATAAGGAGGGTGGTTTCGTTTCCTCGGTTCTGACGACTTAGCATCTACGCCAAAGTAAAGGAACAGTAAACCAGGCCAGTGATCTCTTAACATCAGACTTTTGACAAACAAGAGAGATCATGGCTGGACTGACTCCAGAAGGTAAAGTCCAAAACAGGACTAGACGGAACATAAGTCATTGTGCCCAGAAGTCCACAAGCCAGACTTTAAAGTCTCTCTCTGCTGTAGTGTGTCAAGGGTGTGGAGGGTGTACATAAAGCCCATGCAATATTATTGTGTAATTAACACTTATGAATAGCTTGCAGTTTGTTAGGCACCATCCTGAGGGCTTATCTTGGTTTATCTCATGTAATTCTTACAACAAATTAATGTGATGGAAATCGGAGGCAGAGAGGTTAAATAACTTTTCCAAAGCCACACAGTTTCTTAGTTGTATAGCCTATTTGACTTCAGAGCTGGAGGACTTGACAATTAAAATTGTTATTCTGGAATATTAGCCCAAAAAAAGCTATAAAAACAGGCTCCAAATTGTGCTTTATGCTTTGGAAAAGCAAGAAATTTCATAATATACCATTGAATTGTAAAATATAGAGTCTTAAATTCAGATTAAGCACACAGTATATATTACTGATATATACACTCATACAAATTATACAGGATATATATAGAATATTATATAATAGAATATATTACTTTATATATTATATAGAAACATGTATTTTTAATATATAAATAATGTGTAATACAGTGATATAAATATTATATTTATGTTATACTTAACTAGTTATTATCTATTTGCATATTTATACTGTATAATATAACATCACTTTTATGTTATATAAAATATGATTATATGATTTAAAACAATATGTAAATTGTTTAAATCAACAATAAGTATGTTATAATAAATAGAATATATTATAAAGGAACATATACACATATCAATCATGGAAACACAGAATGGGAGAGATTTGTGTCAACATCTGCTTTACTGCATCTCATACAAAATATACTACTTAAGAGTGTGGCTTCTGTGAAAAATCAGTTACTATCAAGAAGATGATATGCCCCCAGAAAAATAGCTGCCCTTTTGGCTACAATAATACAAGTAAAGTGGTCTAAAACAAGGGAGATGAGAAGTGTTCTAAGCTTACTGGTCAGGAGATTCTTTTCAATGCAATGTGTCCATTTGAAACTCCAGAGCTTTAAGGGTGAACCCACACCTGGCTCTCCCACAACCTTCTCTGCCCTTTTCTAGGATGCACCCACCTCCTTCCCTGTCCCTTAGAGCTTAGTGAGTTTAATCTGCAATGAACTGAATGAAAAATGGACTCTTCTCTAGAGGTGCATAGATGAAGAGTGGTGTGGAAGCCCTGCTCAGCTTTGAGGCTGGGGGAGAGTTTTAGAGAAGCATCTAGGATTATCTTCCCGTCTCAGAGGCAGATGGAGGAAAACGGGGTAAGATGGGAGTGGAGAAGGCTTCCATATTTAGGAAAGATTTCAGATTTCCAAATGCACTGGTAGGACCCAGGGGCCTGCCATAACCCTGGCTTGGAGAACAGGGCTTCTAGTGAAAGCACAAGAAATCAGAGAAACAGTCAATGGACAAATTCATCCATTTCCTGAAAAAGGGCTTATAGCTAAATCTTGACAAACAAGAGGGACACATGAAGAAACAGATGGTGACATCATCTATAGACACCTTTATGCAAACCCCTCAATTACAAGAATACTTTACAATGCAGGCAAATTCTAACACAGAACAGGAAATCTGGGAAAAGCTCTGAATTACTTATAGGGATTTATGAACTCTCACCACAAATTGCCTCCCTGCTGTACCAGATCTAAACTACTCTGGGGGGAAATCAAACAAATTCAAAGTACAAAAGCTTATGAATGAAATGAGAAAGAACAAACTGTACAGACTCTACAGAGGTAGGCTATAAATTCTTTTTTTTAATACAATATCTTTATTTTCATCTTTTTCTCCCAGCTTTATTGAGATGTCATTAACATACAACACTTTAAGGTGTACAACATAGTGGCTTGACATATATACATATTGTGAAATAATTACCATAAGTTTTGTTAATATGCATCACTTCATATAATTACCAAAAAAAATTGTTTTCCCTTGTGATGAGAACTTTTAGGACCTGTTTTTTTAGCAACTTTCAAATACACCCCACAACATTAACTATAACCACCATGCTATACATTGCATCCCCAGTACATATTTGTCATATAACTTTTAATTATAAGATAACCACCTTCACTCAGTTTCCCTGCACCCCCACTTCTGGCAACCACAAATTTGATCTCTATTTCTATAACCTTGGATTTTTTAGATTCCACCTATAAATGAGATCATACAATATTTGTCTGTTTCTGCCTGATTAATTTCATTTAACATAATGCCCTCAAGTTCCATCCACATTTCTACAAATGATAGGATTTCCTTTATGGCTAACTAATATTCCATTGTATATCCAGGCCACATTTGCTTTATCATTTGTTCATCCAACGATGGACACTTAGGTTGATTACATGTATTAGCTATTGTAAATAATGGTGCGATAAACATGGGGACACAGATATCCCCGCAACACAGTGATTTCCTTTCCTTCAGAGGTACACCCAGAAGTTGAATGACTGGATCATCTGAGTTCAAGCTTTAATTTTTGAGGAACCTCCATACTGTTTTCTGTAATGACTATGCCCATTTACATTCCCACCAACAGTATATAAGTGAACCCATGTAGTTCAGATTTAAAGAGTCCTTGCTCTTAAGCCCCATAGCTAAACAAATGAGGCTCTGGAGTCAACTCACCTAGATTTGCCTCCTTGAGCACATTGCTTAAAGTCTCTGAGCCTCCTCTTATTCCTATAATAAATGGCCATCTCTCCCATGAATGTCAAATGAAGCAAATGAGGCCAGACCTAGAAAGTCTTGAGCAACGGTTCTCCATCAATATTAGTTCATGGCATTACTAGTGACAGCAGCTCTCCTGAAGCCACACAGGCCTGGGGTCACTTAGATTCCTAGTTCTCTAAGTGCTACATTTGTGGTCCTTCCTCCAGCAAAGTTTCCTGTACCTTGACCTTCTTTCCACAGGCTTCCTCCAAGCTCTTTTGTCCCAGCTGAGTTCTCAAGCAGAAAGGTCAGAACTCTTCTTGCTAAAATCTCCTTTTTTCCCCAGCAGGAACTTCCCCAGCAGGAAGTTAGCTGTGCTCGCTTGGGTAAATGTCCATGTCCTATGTGTAAATATGCATACAGGTACCCTGTGCTTGTCCTCTGCAATCTGAAGTCAGTTCAAGCAGATTCTGAGCAGATAACCAGCCTCTGCCAGACACTGCAGCACAGCCGAGCAGCAATCGACCGAGAGCTAAATGTTCCCTCCCTTGCATTGATCCCTTGAAATTGTGTCTGGTGTCTTTGAAAATCTTAAGGCAGATTTTTCTGAAGTGCTAAATTTTGGGATCTGCTTAAAAATACTGAACATACGTTAACCCAGGTAATATATATTTCAGCCAGTGGAAAGTCTGTAGCTCTTCTGGGCTCTCACAGCTCTCCCTAAGAGAAGCATTTAGAAATCCTAACCAGAAAGGGGCCAGAGGCTGAAGTGGGAAGGAATTAGAAGAAAGAATGCCAGAGGGTCTGGGGGTAGAGGAAGGGCAAATTTCTTTCTTCTGTTGCTGGCAAATATTCATCAACAACAGAGAGTTAAAAACAAAAAACAAAACAAAACAAAAAAAACTAAACAAACAACCAGAATAGGACCAGAATCATAGGTATGGGGAGCATTGGGAGGGTTATCAGCTGGGAGGAGGAAGGGGGAGAAAGGGGGAAATGGTGCAGGGATTAGGAAAATAATCGGTGGGTACAAGATAGACAGTGGAAAGTTTAAAATAATGCAGGAATGGGTGAAATCAGGGAACTTATATGCATGATCAACAGACATGAACTATGGGGGTGGTGGGGGTGTTATTACAGGAGGGAAATGGGGTTCTGGGTGGAGGGGAGCAAGGGGAAAAAAAATTGGGACAGCTGTAACAGCATAATCAATAAAATATACTTTAAAAATACCAAAAAAAATGTTTTTAATCAGGAATTTGTACACATGCAGAGAACAGTTCATCCACACATTTCCTCTAACTACTCTTGCTGTCCCTGTACCTTTATCTTGCCTTGTTCATCTCTCTTTTACCTACCAATGCCTTTATGATAATTTACTTTTAAAACACTTTTTATTCTCAGAATATAATATTGACAAATATTCGAGTCATTTCCTGAGGACATTAACGTTTTGAATAAATGTTCTCCTAAGGGATACTATCAACAAAAGTTCTATGCGAATTCAGTCTTGGAGAAGGCATTATTGTGGGTTTTTCTGCCCAGGGCTGAGTGAAAGCTATTGCTTGACAATCCCCCCTCCCCTTTTATTAGGGTGCGCAGCTAAGCCTGTCCCTGTTGGAATCCTTACTTTTAGGTCTCACTCAAGAGTTACAAGTTGTATTATTATATATTTTTAGAGAAATGTTTGTTAAATGTGCAAGGTCTGCTTAACTTCTCTGACTCACTGCACAAGGGGAGGGGAGCCTGCCAACTGGTTCCCACTTTTTGGAGCCCTGCCTATTTCACTTTCTTGTTTCAGTTTCTCTTCCTAAAACCAGCTGCAGGAAACAAAATAAAGGAACCAGGGACTGCGTCCATATATATACACACAGGTTTCTTCAACAGTTACCTGAGGCAGAGGAGGAAGATTTGAGGAGCAAAGTAGCCTAAACTGCAGCCTTTCAGACCAGCAGAAAAGTGCACCGCAACCATGAGGTAAGTGAGCATTGCCCTATCGCGTTGAAAATGTTTAATCTATTTTGTTGTGGAATGCAAATCCTAAGCAGGCGTGCTTCTAAAAGGCAAGTTCCCAATTGCTTTGCTTTGATGTATGTGTTAGGGTTTTTTTGAGGGGGAGGAGGGGAGCAGATAGAGAAGGCCAGCTGTCAAATGTGGAACAATACATGGTGAGTATGCGACACAGCCAGCTGCGGTTGAGACGGACACCAGCAGCTAGGATCAAGGCAGACCGAGTTTGAAGGAGTTCTGAGGCTTGGAATATGTAAGCAGCATAGGGTAGGCTAAATCGCCCCCTTGTACAGCCAGCAGGTTGGTGACTGGACATTGTCATCTCCCCAATATTGCGTGAGTCTAGGGCAGCTACAGGCAGAGGGAGATAGAGATGATTCTGAGAACAGAGAGGCTGCTAAATTCCTATCTGCAGATAAAGATCCTTTATGGAGGGCATAGGCAGTCATTGGCTCCAGGGGCAGCAGATTTATTGGGAGTGAGGCAGTCCCTGACCCCAGCAGTTACTGTGGGCTCTTGCTAAAACCAGGCCTGGATTCCCAGACCTCAGGTCTCATGCCTACAAGATTGTTTTCAGCCTTTACCATACACCTATCAGGTAGGTTGCTGGCTTGTTTACTGCTAAGTCATTTTCTGCTTCACACTATTAAGCGTCCTAAGGGTGACTCCCAATGGGGAAGCTGAGAGCTGAATTCAGAGACGAATGAGGCAGGAAGAAAGGGGACAGAGAAAGAAAGATTTAATCAGGCAGGTTCTTCACTCAAAACTGGGTCTACGTGAATTGCTCCTGGAGGCTCTTTTTTGTTTCTTATTGGAAAGAATTAAGTGGGTGGCTTTAATAAGGTTCTTATTTAACGAAATAAGAGCAGTGTTTAGCAGTGTTTTGGAGTGTCTGAGCAGTGTTTAAAATGCACTCAGGGTAGTAACCCACTTCATGAGAAGGTTGAATTTACTTTCACTGTGCCTATAATTCATCTCAGATTTGCATTAGGGCTGACAAAATGTATTCATTTGTTCGTTCAACAGAAATACAATTTACTCCAAAATTCCACTGACTGGCTAGAGTCCCTCCTAAAGGAAGTATGAATTGGGGGTGATATTCTTACACCCCAGAAACTTAAGTTTGCCCTGGGAAGGTAGGGTTAGCCCATTGCTGTCTATTTTCTCCAGTGTAGAGACAGGGTGACCAGACTGGATACCTTAAGCCTCAGTCCTGACAGTGCCAGAAGCCAGTCACCAGGGCCTTGCCACTTACTTCCTAAAGAGCACACTGCCCTCCTTCTCTCTGTTTCCTGATCTCTCTTCTGAAACATTTTTTTTTCTCCTTGTCTCCATGTCTGCCTGATGGGGCGGAGGGGGAGGGAGGATCTGAGACATTTTCAGATGTCTGTTTCTATAGTAACTCAGAATCTTTAGAAACTGTTTCTACTCAGAATTTCAGCCTGGTCTTCTCAAAGAATCTTTATCATGATAATAGAGACCCATTATGTCTTCTAATTTCCTTAGATTGTTTAGCTATAGGCACTGTCACCAAGCATTGCCCCTGGGCTCTAAGACAGTGGTCCCCAAATTTGATCTCCAACAAGAATTACCTGGAGAGCTTAGCATGTTATACAAACCTATTCCTGGGTTCACTCCCTCCCCCCACTCCAGATTCTGATGTGATATCTCTGGGATAAGGGCCATGGGTGTGCATTTTTCATAGGCTCTTCCTCTGTGGTACTGTCACTGCTCTCAGACACTGTGGGGCAGCATTAGCTCTGAACCTGTGGAAACAGGACTAATAGAGGCATCAGGAGCATAAGGCACAAGTGTAAGCCAGGAAGCAAGTGTCTGGGAATACTTGCTACGTCCTGATTTACCAGTGGACATAATAATCCATAATTATGCAGTGAAACCGGTTGCCCTTTGAATGGCTGCTCAAAGGGATTTTACTTAAGTGTGTATATTAAATGTATATTAAATGTCTCTATCTTGCAAATGTGCAACCGACTACATGCTTTGTATGTGTAAGATTTCAACTCTATGCTGTTTCTTTTATAAAATGAGGAAGGAACTGAAAAAACTCATGCTTAAAAAAATCTTTCTGTAGCCTCACTAAGAAGGAAGGTGGATGAGATTAGACATCAACTTTTCAAGGGGAGGCTACTGTTATTACAATGCAGACACCAAGCAAGTTTCTCTCTGGGCCTCTGCCCCTGCCCACCCCACACATCACATGGAAGACTCAGACAGCCTGGCTCTTCTCTAAAACCTGCCTACAACTTGAAAAGGACGTAATTTCCTTCCCTGCACAGAAACTCTTACCCACATCCCTTCCTATATTTTGTTTATGCTACCTGGGGTAGTTAAGTTTCCATCATTTTAGGTGACAGAAGTGAGCAGGCACTGATTTCAAGTTCATGGAATGGCTCACAGGATGCCACACAGAACTACGGCAACCCCAAAGGACTAGAACAGCTTCTCCAGGTGCATCTGAGCCACTCTCGGCAGCGCAGAATACAGAATATGGTGGCCATCAGACCTCCAGCATGCACAGCACAGTGAAAACTGCCTGTGGCCCCCTCAGTCCCTCTCAGTTCCATTTCCAGCTTCTACTTGAGACGGGGGACCCAGCCACAGTCCAATAAAATTGTGGGGTGGAAGAGGGGTATAAAACACAAAAGATAAGGACAAGAAGAAAATTGGGGGCTGGTATACAATTATCCATTTTACAAATAGTTCAAAAGTGATCCTGCCACATTGCATGATTTCCTGGATTATTTATTGGTTGTCTAGCTCAGAATCCATAATATTTAGAATATCAGCTCCTGTTAAAAGGGCCAATTAATATATATACCATAAGCAATTTTTTTTTAAGTGAGAAAAAGCACTTCAGAGACTCCAATGCATAAGCAATGTAGAAAAACAATTTGAAGCTATTAATGGATTTTTACCTACTCATCTTTGAAATGATTCAGACGAGATTTTTATCTGGTTGCTGTTTCTGTTTGGTTGGTTTTGTTTGTTTGTGCGCTTGTTTTGAAGACCAACACTAAAGGGAATAGGAAGTCTTTCTAGAAGAGGTTCCCTTAAGTGAAAAAGAGAATTTCCCATAAGAAAAGAAGTTAGCTGTCTTGTGAGCCTCCTCCTATGGTCACACTTCTAACCCCTAGTTATGAAAGCAAACCACAGGAGAAGAAAAATAAAATTCAAAAGAAAAATATTAAGCAACAAATACAAAATGATTAATAAAGCAACTCAATGAGACACCTTAATAGAAATCCACAAAGTTGGGGGGATTATATTTATTCTAAAATAAAAGTTTAAGACATTGCTAATATGTATAATATCAAGTTAGGAGGTATGATAATGTAAGGGAAATGAGTAGAAATTAAAATTGATTGAAATGGTTAAAATAGAAAAGTTCAAAAAATAAGAATATGGAATGTCAAAATAATAAAAAGACAAAACCAATTTGATATAAAGGTTTGGCTAAACAAAGAAAATTAAGGATATGTGAAAAGCTCGAATAATTAGAGAGGAAATAGAAATCAATAGCAATTTTAAAGAGAAATTAAGGGGAACTAAAGAATTAAAAATGTAGATAAAAACGAAGTTAACTATCGGAGAGATAGCAGAGGTTAAAATCAGGGTGGTAAAACACTAAAAGAAGAAAGAATTACAAAGCTAAAATTTCCAAGTTTAAAAGTGAACGCTAGGTAAGGAGGAGAAAGAACAGAAACAGTTTGACATTCAACAACCTGGGCTGAAATCAGAGTCCCATGGACTTGGTGGTCCCCCGTAGAGGTCAGCCTGGCCTAAAACCCTCCTTCCTTAGGGAGACCTGCCCGTTGCCCTCACCCTGATTCTTCTGCTGCCCAGTCCCCTGATTCCTGCTTCCCCATACGACAAAATATAGAAAGCGAAAAGGGAAATATTGTTGGTTTTGATTGGGGTTCGACTAGGTCAGAGGAGAATCGTATTCGTCCGCTCCCTGTATCTGGCCGGATGAGTGTGCGCTCTGTCTCAACGTGTCCCTCCTTCCTCCTTTTCCTGCAGCGACACCGCCGCCAGCTCCCTGGAGAGCAAGCTACGGCTGCTAAAATGCCATTTCACCTGGAACTTGTTAGAGGGAGAAAGTTCCCTGGATGATTTCGAAGACAGAGTGTGCAGCTGGACTGAGTTTCAGAACAGCGAGTTCAAGGCTACCACGTACAACTTGTTGGCCTACATAAAACACCACCGAGGCCAGCGGGAGGCGGCGCTGGAATGCTTGCGGCGAGCGGAAGAGCTAATCCAGCAGGAGCATGCCGACCAGGCGAACATCCGAAGCGTGGTCACCTGGGGGAACTACGCCTGGGTCTACTACCACATGGGCAGACTCTCCGAAGCTCAGGCTTATCTCGACAAGGTCAAGCAGGTGTGCGAGAAGTATTCCAGCCCCTACAGAATGGAGAGTCCCGAGATGGACAGTGAGGAAGGGTGGTCACGGTTAAAGTGTGGAAGGCAGCACACTGAAAGGGCAAAGGTGTGTTTTGAGAGGTGTTTGCAAAAGGACCCGAAGAACCCGGATTTCACCTCTGGATTGGCCATCTCGAGCTACTGTCTGGATAAGTGGCCCGTGCCTCGGGATCCCGTTGACGCACTGCGGCAGGCCATTTGTCTAAATCCTGACAACCAGTACATCAAAGTCCTCCTGGCTCTGAAACTTCATAAGATGAAGGAAGAAGATGAAGCCGAGAGGTTAGTTAAAGAAGCTGTGGAGAAAGCCCCGTGTGCTACAGATGTGCTTCGCGGGGCAGCATTGCTGCACCGGAGAAAAAATGACCCAGACAAAGCCATAGAACTGCTTAAAAAGGCCCTCGAATGCGCGCCAAACAATGCCTACCTGCATTACTCTATTGGCATGTGCTGTAGGGCGAAAGTGCACACGTACCTGAATAGAGCACAGAATATACTGTACGGGGAAAGAGATGAGTTGCCGGAACTACTGGAGCACGCTGCGGCTCATTTGAAGAGAGCTGAGGAGCTCAATGGGAGTCTGGCCAACGTCTGCTCCTATCTCGCCTGCCTCTACGGGCAGATGGGTCAGTATGAAGAAGCGGAGTATTACTTCCAAAAAGAATTCAGCAAAGAGCTCACGCCTGCAGACAAGCAACTGCTCCATCTACGATGCGGCAACTTTCAGTGGTTTCAGATGCACTGTGAAAGCAAGGCCATCCACCATTTCACAGAGGGTGTGAAAATGAACCAGGACCCAAAGGCCACCGAAAAGATGAAATACAAACTGCGAAATATTGCCAGAACCAGGCTTTCTAAAAACAGATTCGATGCCGAGGCTTTGCATCTCTTGGAATTTCTTGAGGAGCTGAATGGGAAAAGGCAGCCAATGGATGAAAACTCTGAGAGGGGTTTGGACTCTGAATACCTTGTCCCTTTAGCATCTTAAGAGTGGAAATGAGGAATTTGGGTGTGGTCTCCATGGGGCTACTCCTGGAAGAAAGCTGAAACCCCTCCTCCCAGTTGGTATCAGAATATTTATATTGATAAAACATGGACTGAGACATTGGCTGCAGCACTAAATTAGGGTTATAGAGGAACTCTGTTGGGCCAAGTGTTGACACTTGAATTGCTCAGGGAGTTCCAGGAGAGGGAATAGATGGGGGGAGGGATCGAGGGAAGGTGGAGAGGGCCTCTGGCTTGGGAAAGGGGCTGTTTTTCAATTGACCCCTGGGGAGCCACTTGTGCTGTGACATTCTTTGAGTCACCTTTTGAGGGGTTTGCTTTGGGTTTGTTTCTGTGTTTCTATAAAGCAATCAGATTCCTCACATCTGGAACACTGGTCCAAGTTTGCAACGCTTTACCATCACTGGAGTTATCTGAAATTCTGTAGAGGAATGTGCTGTGTCCATCCAAAGGCTGGGGCACCAAAGCTTAGATAGGGCTGGGTGTTTTCTCTCCTGCCTTCTTTCTCCTCTGCCCCAGAAGACCCTCAACCTAGACTGTGCTACACAGCATCAGGTCAATTGTTCTATTACTGAAGTGAGAACATCATTTGAAAAATAGGGAGCAGAGAGTAAGCCAAATCCAGGAGAAACATATCTTGGCGGGGTCAATCAATCACAGTTGAGAGTTTTGGGAGGCTCAAGGGGACATTTCACCTTCACTCTGCACTCCTGGTGATCATAATGCAACAGGTGAAAAAAAAAATTTTAAGTGGTTCTGTGCAGTATGCTCAAAAACAAAATAACACATTTCTTTAAAACTTGTATGGAAAAATAAATGCCTCACCAGTAGGAATAGAAACAAGGTAGGCAAAGGAGAGACGGAGAAGAGGGAAGCTGGTTTGTCATTGCAAATTATAATCATATGGAGAAATTTTCATTTCCTTAGCCACTATTAGAACAATTTCTTTGTAGGATGATTTGCTTTGTTAAAAGAAAATGTTTTTAGCCCTGGCTGATGGCTCAGTGGATAGTGCCAGCTTGTGAACCCAAAAGTTGCTGGTTTGATTCCCAACCAGGGCACATAACCAGGTTGCAAGCCAGGTCTCCAGCCAGATCTGTAGCCGGAGGCAGATAAAAGGCAACCATACATTGATGTTTCTCTCTCTTTCTTCTTCCCTCCCTGTGCTTTTCTCTAAAAATAATTAATAAAATCTTTTTAAAAAAATGTTTTGATGAGCCCAGGTTCAAAATGATAGGAAAGCAACAAAACAGGGAACCATTTAGTGACTAAGGACCTAGAGAAAAGTGTTGGGAAATGACACCAATGATGGAGGGTTCAGCCCTGGCTGGTGACACAGTGGATAGGTGCCTGTGAACCCAAAGGTCACTGGTTCAATTCCCCAGCCAGGGCACATTACCAGGTTGCAAGCCAGGTCTCCAGCCAGGTCTGTTAGCTGGAGGCAGGTGAAAGGCAACCATACATTGATGTCTCTCTCACTCTACCTCACTCTCTTCCCTTCTCTTTAAAAATAATAAATAAAATATTTAAAATAATAAAAATTAAAAATAATGGAGGGTTTTTCCACTGTTACAAATGTTTTATATTTGGTAATATAGAAAACTTTTATTAACCCTGGAAATTTTTATGAAAAATCCCAAATTAATGGTATGTTTGAAGCAATTGAGGTTTTCTAGGTAGACACTAAATAGCCTGGGACTAGTTGAAGGTTGATGTGACCCAAAACATGGTCAGATGACCCAGCATGAGACCATCTATCACTTTCTGGTTGCAAAATGTTTGTCTGTTGGAATTAGTTTAAATTTAAATGTAGGTTATCTGGGGCTGGGGGAGAAGAAAATAGAAGAGATGTTAAGGGTACAAATTTGCAACCAAAGATTAAGAAGTTCTGGCAATCTAATGCATGGCACAGTTAATACAGGCAACAATAACTACATTATAATCATCAGCCTTCATAAGACACTGGGTCTTAATCATTCCAAAAAAAAAAAGAAATGACAATCATATGGCGTGAAAAAGGTGATCATTGTCAAATAATGACAATCATATTATAATATATAAATGTATCAAGTCAACATGCTATATACCTTAAATTGACACAATGTTATATATCAAATATGTTTCAATAAATACACACTAACATTTTAATTAAGCAATTAAAACATTTATAAAATTCAAGGTTTTTTTAAATTTAAAATTCCAACTACTGTAACAATGTTTTTTGTGTTATTTTCTGTATGAAAAATAATGTTGTATGCCCTGAGACCATCAAAATGCACAGTATGGGTTCTTGGGAGGGTAAAAATCATAGACTTAATTAATAAATAATTTAGATGTGATAGTACAGAAAGGAGTGTTCTCGTTTTTCTGAAATTTTGATGTACCTCAATTCTTCCAGACTCCACTACAGATAAATAAAATGTTACTCAGGTATGAACTGGTTCCAATAACCCAGGCTGGTCTAACATCATATCTGAAGTATAGAACAAACTTTTATTTTTCCTACAGCTTTCTTAAGAGCCCAGGACTTCCGCTTGTACCCTGACAACACTATGCACCCTCATGCTCACAAATACCCTATACCCTGCTGCCTTCTCTCTGTGAAATCTTATCAACATCTGCTTCCATCCAACATTTTCTTTTCTTCTGACCTCCATTATGAAAAATGATTCTATATTATACCCCATCCTGGAGGCAGTCAAAAAGCATAATAAGTAAAGAATAGAGTTTTTCCTGGTAAGTAAAGAATAGAAAGAGACATGAAGCTCTGGAGCCTTTCCTGTTGTTCAAGAGGCCTGAGGTAGGAAACATGATTCACACCAGCTGAAAAAGTAATCTCATCCCATTGGACTGAATTGGACAAGTGTACATCTCAGGGGGAAGGTTCAGCTCACTTTGCCTGAGTAACTTGTTAGTGGACCTAGAACCTGACTAGGGAAACTAGGCATGTTCTGAATGGAAGGTAAGAAGAGCAGTTACACTGACCTTCAGGGAAACCACAGGTACACGTGTGCTACAGAAGGTACACCAGGTATATGAAATCTTGCTCATACATGTCATACCACCAGGAACAGAAACCTAAAAGGAAGACAGTGGAAAGAGTAGGGAAGAGATGTACCACATATTACACTTAGTATTTATTTGAGGACTTAAAGCTAACAGAAATTGTTGGAAAACAATAAAGAAAATGAGGTATATAACAATGTTTCCTGAAATGTCATATCCAGGGAACAAATGGAGCCACATTAATTGGAATGATGTGTAATTCCTTGGCTCTTAACCATGTCTCCCTACAAGATATATGACTCCTTTCATATGCTCACCCCAGTAAATAACATGCCCCCAGGAGGTGTCTGCTAAGTGTTGATAATTGATCTGTCAGAATGATCTGATCACATCAGCTATTTGTATAGTTCCAGCACCCACAGCCATCAATGTCTTTTGCCCAAAGAAGGGCGTCAATACGTCTCACCATTCTCTGCATCTGATTGCCACCTTGACAACACTGATATCTCTGACAAAGATCTTCTTAAGTGCAACCACTCCCATGAAAAAGTGAGGAGAACCTCTCCCATTCTTGTCTGGGTTCCAAGTCATACTAATTGTTTCTCAGCCTTGGAGTCATCAGTGAAAGGTTTTTCAAGCATTCAAACCTATCTCCTAGTGAAACTATTTTGGCTGAAAGTACTTTTTCCCACAAGACATATGCTTATTTCTTAGTAACTAATTATTATCACTTTCGAAGCATACTACTTATATTATGTCTTTCACTACACAGCTGCTATTTACTCTTGCCAAAGGTCAGCTTGTCTTCTAAACATGATGTGGAACTTTGTAATCATTGGAACTCTTCTCAGCCAAGCTGTTGACCTTTTGGCCATCAGCTCGCCTGGAAGCCCTGAGTCCAGCCATGCCTTGACTGAGGGGGTCCCGACACATAGTAGCATTATTCATTATAGCCTAATAGTGGATCCATCAACTGATAAACTATATATTAAATAAGATTCCACACAGTGGAATGTTAGTTATTTGGCAATACAAATAAACTACTTATATATGCTACAACATAGAAGGACCTCGAAAACATGCTAAGTGAAAGAAGCCAATCACAAGAGGTCACATACTATATAACTGTCTTCTTTAAAAATATTTTTTATTTATTTATTTTTAGAACAGAGGGGAAGGGAGGCAGGAAAAGAGGGAGAGGAACATCAGTCAGATCAATCAGTTGCCTCTTGCATACATCCTGACCAGGACCAAATCCACAACCCAAGCATGTGCCCTGACCAGGAATCAAACTAGTGTGGAAGGACACCCAACCAACTAAGCCACACTGGCCAGAGGCAGTGTGATTCTTTTTATATGAAATATCCGAGGTAGGCAAATATAGAACCAGAAAGTAGATTAGTGGTTTGCCTAGAGCTGGGAGGGATGATAGGATTAGAGATGACAACAATGGGGTGTGAAGTTTCTTTGGAGGGTAATGAGAATATTCTAAAATTGATTGTGATGATGGTTGCACAGCTCTGTGAAATGCTGAAACTACTAAGCTGTACACTTTAAATGGGTGAATTATATGGTATGTAAGTTACATTTTAAGATAATGGTTCAAAAAGAATGAGTACTAATATTAAAGATGTATGTAAAGATTTTCTTTCATTACCTTCTATTTTTAACCTCCAAGTTTGTCTTGTACCTATATAAATTCTCTGAGGTAGTTTTAAAGGAGGGGCAAAAGTGTTTCTTGAGTTTGCTGGGCCTTGACTATATTCAGCTCAAAATAGTCCACATGCCAAAGTGGCACATTTTGGGGAGGTTTATTCTGAACCCCTTCAGAAATTTTATAAACATGAAAAAAATATCTCTTAGAACAATAGTGCTCCTTTGGAGCTCAAAGTATACATACAGGCATATAAATTTATCAGCCAGGTAGCCAGCCATTAAACAATAGTACATGTTATTATTTCCCATTTTTCACCTGGGAAAACGAAATGATTACCTTAGATTACTTGGAGATTTAAACTGCTCAAGGTTCACTCAAGATTTAACTTTCTATATTTGGTATAGGGCAAAACAGAACATTCAGTGATGTTCAGTGATGTGGCTCATGGTAATCCCAGAGCTAGGAAACTGAACGCACAGAATTAAATCTGGGTATCCAGGGGCAAATTGTCTCCCACAGATAAATTTGCTAGACAAAACTACTTTTTACAAAATATTTCTGGAAAACTTTTTCTATATCACATGGTCCTAGAAACCCCTTATGTCCAAATCTCCTACAGACTCATTACAAATCCAGTTTCCTGTGACCCACCTTAAATTTGTGGTCAGAGGGAGTGCTGACTTGCAAGAGTGGGAAATTCTAACTGAGAAATTGTAGCCCAGCCCACCATTCTTTTGACACTGTTTCTGAATGTGCTGACTTTGACTAATACAGAGGCTGTACATGAACAGCATGTTTGTATAAGAATCCTGGGAACTAACCTCAAAAGATAGACTCTGCACTTCAGGCATCCCAGTCCCAAACTTGCTGACCTTCAGCCATGGAGCCAGGGATGTCAAGTAAGAATGAAGTGGAGCCAGGATGACTAAACCAGGAGGACACAGATCACATCACCACTTGACATTGGAATGTACTGTGCTGGTCTGTAGCTAGAGAACTTTCCAACCCCTTTAGTTGATTACTGTTCTGTTCCCCTCACCCTCCTTATAAAATCCTCCGCTTCCACCGAGATGTGGATGAAATATGTGAGCCCCCATCTTTCAAGTGGGTCGCTCCTGACAATAAACCACTTTCTTTTCTGTCAGCAAACACCTCTCCCTCTGGGGTATGATTGGCTTTCATAATGACAGGCAGCAGCTGGACTTGGGATTTCGGTTTCAAAGACCGTTTTAAACCAGGTACTTCACTGAATCAATCAGAGCTTCTCAAGCGTAAGTATTCTTTTCCTGCTCTTGACGTAGAATTGGTTTCACTTTCCAATTCCTCTTGGCTTTTCTAAAGCTCAATCGCCCAGTAATGAGGAAGAAAATATTCTCTGATGCCACTCCCCACCCTACCCCACCCCACCCCACCCCACCCACACACATTCTCTTTAAACAGCTCCTTGAGCATTTCCTTGCCACAGGCTGTGAAGATTTCTGAAGAGTGAATCAGCTTGGACCTCAGCTTTTGGGACCCGCGGAGACGAAAATTGCAGGCATGAGGTCAGTGAGGAAAGAAAGCCTAAGCACCATTGATCGGGAATGCAAGTAATCAATGGAGCTTCTCAGATTCTGACAAGTTCCTGAGTTGTCCTGTTGTCAACTAAACGTGCTTTTATCAGCGTTGGCACTTTTTATTTCTGGGACTTTCTCTGGTCTCTGCACCCAGCTCCCTAAACTTCTAGAACGGTTCCCTGGAACAGCGTGGGAAGCTGGGGTGAGAGGGCGGCTTGGCAGCGGTGATTAGACTTGGGAACCAAGCTTGCTGATTCAGTGTTAGAACTAAGGGATATACTCTGCGTGGGGGGTGGTTGTTTTTCTTAGAAGGACTAAAAGGCTTTCTTCTTGTCACTTTAAAAAGGAAGCTTTTCTTTGCAGCAGACATTCTTAACACTGGAATTGGTAGTCGTAACACAACTCACATGGAGAGGAATTTTGCTCTGAAAGTTGGATCATTTCAAGGTGGGAAGTGGAAGAAACAATTCTTCCAGATGGGCATTTTTGCCCCATTTCTTATCTGAAAACAAACCAAAAGCTTACAGTTGATTTTTACTGCTGTGATGAAAGCTAGTGAGCAGCCGGAAATGATTCTCTCCAAAACATGATGACCTAATCTCTTTTCTAATAACGATTTAATTTCTAGTGATGGGAAGCAGAGAAACGGTAGCCAGGGTGTGGTGGTGGGTGCAGTTGGAACTGACTAGGAAGGCACACAAGGGAAACTTGGAAGACAGTAGAGAGTCTGTCTCTAAGGTGACAGTGGTTATAGTTACATGGGTACGTAGTATATAAGGTCTGTCCCCAACGTATTAGCCATGCAAACTGTTTTAATTACATTGACATTGGCTCAATACTATTGGAACAGATCTCATATATTTGTCAAAACTCATCAAACTGTACACTTAAAATGGATGCATTTTATTGTATATAAAGTCTAACCTTAGTAGACTTGATTTAAAAAAATTATGAATAGACCCGCTGAAGTTCTGTCAGCACCTAGAGCCTCAGGAGTGAGAGAATTGAGAGAAAATAAGCTTTTGCTGTCAAACATTTAGGAGGAGAAAGGCTCCTAGTGACCACTGGGAGTGAGGAAAAGAAAACCCAAGGGCTCCCAAATGCTCTCTGCAGGCTCAGATTAGGGGATGGGAGCAGGGGGTGAAGAGGTTAAGAGTAGCTCACTGCCAAGTGCCTCAGGTTACCTTTCTCTGTATAATGGGCTCCTGTTCCTGAGTTATGTTAATTGTGCCTGCATGGGTAAGGTTGACCTGAAAAACTGGTTCTGCCCAGTGCCTTGGTAGCTGGCCTGCCCAAGAGGTTTTGCAATGACCTTGAGCTTAGGTGTGTGCAGAGCCACCGTTCAGGAGTCTGAGAGGGTCATTCTGGACTAAAGCCCATATCCAGGTACCCTGCTCCCAGAGGCTGTAGGGACCACACAGGTTTGACTGCTCCTCCTCAGCAGTGCTAAAGAATGTCAAAAGGGGGGCCACCTGGGAAAACGCCTGGCACTTGCTGGTGTCTCATGGGTGCCCTTCTCTGCCCCACTCACTGAGGAACTCTGTTGCCCACTTCACCCACTTAAAATTGTAACACTAACATACTCCTAAGTGTGGTTGTAATGACTTCTATGTGATCAGTAGTTAGTAGTGTACTCTGCTAAGGGCTTTATATCATATGGTCATATCGGTAGTTGGTAGTGTACTCTTAAGTGCTTTATATTCATTATCTCATATCATCTTTCCCATAGCCCTAGGAAGGAAGAACTATTCATTTTTATGAGCCTCATTTTCTAAGTGAATAAGATGGAGGTATCAGAGCAGAGTCAGAGTCATTACCAAGGTGGTGAAATTTAGTTGGTGCCAAGTACTTTCTGGCTTTGTGCACCAAGCCCAAAAGAGTAAAATGTCTTAATGCTTTTCATTGTGCTCATGTTAGAGGGAAAGGGCGGGAAGGACTCAGCCCTGGGAACTCCTATTTGGAGAGTGAGGAAGACCACTCTTTGATGGTAATTCACTCCTGAGGGCCACACCTTGGATGAAGGTAATGATGGCTCTCCCATGGCATCATTTCTATAATTTGTATGGAAGGAAAAAGGCAATTTATCCTAGGCCATTGTAAAAAGTAAAAAAATGAGGCTAACTGATGTGATTCAAGAACTATCCCAGAGCTGGTCAAAGAGATACTCCACATGCAAGTGTCCTGGGGTTGGTTATTTTCCTCTGTACTAAACCATCAGACTCACTACGTTATCTCCAGCAAGTACATAGGAAACTGTCTTACAAACACCCCCAGAACTGTGCTTCTCAGCATGTGGACAGGGACTCCTATTATTGAACAGAAGGAGTTTGTCCACGTGGCTCTAGCAGAGCCAAACAGTAGACCTTGAGAACTGCCCTGGAGGAACATTGGCTATTCCCTCAAAAGCCCAAACTCACCGATGGAATGTAGGTTACAGATTATATGGGGCAAAATTACAAGATACCATGGGTTTCGAATATAGGGTCGTGCTGGGAGCTGATTATCAGAAGTGAGAGAGGAGTAAATGAATCATTTCTCTAGGTCTTGAGAACAACTCTGAGATTCTTTCTGGTGTCCCTCTGCCTGGCCTCATGGGAAAGTAGCTCAGGGCTTATTCCACCTTAGGGATCAGGAGCTGAGACATAGATGGAGAGGTTTCATTAGCCTGTCACAGGTGCAGACCTTGTGATCATTAGTCAGATATGAGCTCCTGTCTTCTGCTACCTCTAGGGTTGTTGGAGGAAAGGCTCATCTCTGAGGGGTATATATCTATTTCAAGGACTAGAATTTAAAGTTAAATTTAGTCAAAATTATAAGGAGCCTCCGTTTCACTCCTGCAACAGGAATTCCAGAGTAGGTGCAAAAGAACAGATTCCTAAGCCCAGCAGCTCCATCCTGGATCAGAATCTCTAGCAGTCGGGCCTAGAATCTGCAAGGCATCTCTATTGACTTTTTACAACCACCATTCCCGAAGCTATGCAGAGCAACATTCCTGGCAGAGTGAGCCCGGCCCCTTCACCATCAGTTTCAGTTTCTTTTCCCTGGGAACCTTGATAGCATTGCATCAGTTTCATTTCATTTTTCATTTCTACTTCATAAAATCGCAAGACCTAAGGGCTAGGTCTGGGGATGGAACTCTCTTCACGCTTGCTTGCATTCTGAAGGCAGAACATAAACTCAGCTTCTCCGAATTATAGGAAGACAGCCACCATGAGGTAAACATGCCTTGCTTCTCTGGCAAGAAGTGGAGCATTGCTCACAAATCTTGTTCTGGAATGCAGCTTCTGGAATTATCCTGAGTCTGTGTTTGCTCCTGGATTTAAAGGTGTATTGAGCTTCACTTGATGGTGAATCTCTCTTACCAATTCATGCCTTTTTATTTCTGTGGCTCTTTCTGTTTAGTATAGATAGAATCAGCCTCTGAATATGGAGGGAGGTGCTGGAGCAGCACTGACAGCTAGTAGTGGGGAGGGGACTGGAGATAGTTGAGGGCCACAAGAGGGAACAGCTGCTTGCAGCCTTTCAGGCAAAATCTGGGCCTTGAGGACTGGGGCCTTTGGGTCAGCCCCTGGAGATTCTGGTCCCTCTTTTGTTGCTTCTATTTTGAAGACTCACTCTGAGGTCCATGAGTTCTATTGTGGTGGTTGTGGCTGTTTTGTTTTTTAAATTCATGCATTTTTAATATATTTTATTTATTTTGCTATTACAGTTGTCCCAGTTTTCCCCTCTTTGCCCCCCTCCACTCAGTACCTCATTCCCTCCAGCAATGCCCTCCTTAGTTCTTGTCCATGAGTCATGCATATAAACTCTTTGGCTTCTCTATTTCCTTTGTTCTTCTTAACATCCCCCTGTCTGGCTGTTTTGGAAGCATGCTGACCTCTCAGTCAAATGCTAATGACTAACTCAGCACTGCAAAACTCCAATCCAGGCGTAATGAGGTCACTTCAGCCTTGCAGTTTGCCCTTTCTGAAGTGAGGAACAGGTCTTCTTACTGACCTGTCAAACCTCCCTCAGGGGTGAAGAGGAGGAAAACTGCTGCAGAGTTTCAAATTGCTGTAGCAGATAGCCAGACCTTGCATTCTAAAACCCTGATCAGAGATAAAGTGTGGGGGATGGAGGTGGATTACGTATTTAAAGAGGACCACATGTCCTTCTAAACACTCCCTGCCTTGTGTGTGTGTCAAAGAGAAGCTCAAAGTGAGTGGTGAGTGGGAGGGATGGGAAGGATGTTGGCATAGGCTTGCCTATGTCAGGGCTATTTTAGGGATGAGAAACAAGTGATTAGAAATCACTTCCCCAAAGTGATGTCTTCCTGGGCCCTTGTAACTCCCCTTGTGGTCTGCGTCCGACACTCCTGAGAGGTTGTTAAAAAGGCAGCACCCAGACTGAGTTCAGAAGTGCACTTGAACAAGATGCTCAGGTGATGTGGTCCCTGTGCACGCGGAAATGTGAGAAGCATGATTCTGGAGAGTTCCTCAAAGGGATAGGCTACCTAGGTTGTGCCTTTTCTGACCAAATAACTGGGCGTGAGTTCTGCCTATTCCTTCGCTTAGTCAGAGGGCACATAACCACAGCATCTGTGGTACAAGATGCCCTAAGGCCTAAGGTTTCCCTGGGAACTCCCACTCTTACTATTTCAACAGGGCTTCTTTTTGAAACTTTCAGGTTTCTGCTCTGGTCATGGCTTTGGAGGGAGATGAGGCTGGGGTCTGAGGCAGTGCCAACAAGCTGTCTGTCACCGTCCAGATAAGAGAGCAGGGGAAGGAGGAAGGCCTGTCAGTGGGTTGGTGTTTTCTAACAAGTTACAGTGCTGCTCTTATCTGCTTCCTTCAGTCAGCCAAACCTCCAGGCTACATGCAATGAGGCTGTGAGAAGTCTCTGCTCCCACCCCTCCATTCCCCCGTCCTGCCCCCACCGAGCCAGAGGAACTTCTACCTCCCCAATGTTTTCTACTAGATAGATACTAGCTTTCCGGGCAGGAAGAGCATTCAACTCCCCACACTTCACCTGGACTTAGATATTCTTGATGTCAAGTTGCTGCAACCATCATTGTACCTACTTGCTTGTCCTTTCAAATATCTGAGTTTAATTATTATTCAGTAACTTATTAAATTTTATGCATATACACAGAAGGAGGATTTTGAGCAACTTCCAAATACACATGATATAAATTCTTAAGTAAGGAAACCTTGGCAAATGTATTGGTTTTTAGAGAGGCAATAGTATCTTTTAGCTAAGTCAGAATTATATCTTCAAATGTCTTATTTTTTATCTACTCAGTTAAATGTGTTCATGTTATCACAAATGTTAATTATACATGAACATGTAAATATGTCAATTAACATGTAACAATTAACATATACATAATGAAATCAAAGGTGGAAACAGAGTATTTCATGTATATAAACTATGCAGAGGAAAAAAGTGACAAGAATTTCTAAGACAATATTTTATAAATTCAACTTTATTGAGGTGTAATTGACATAAAATTGTAAGCCTATTTAAAGTATATATTGTAGTGATTTGATATACATGTACATTGTGAAAGAATTCCCTCGTCCATCTAGTGAATTAACACATTCATCATCTCACATAATTATTCTTTTTTCTTGTTCATTTATTTTTGGTGAGAACATTAAATTCCACTTTCTTAGCAATTTCAATGGTATGGTACAGTGTTATTACCTATAGTCACTGTTGTTATACACCAGGTCCTCAGGCCTTCTTCATCTCATAGCGGAAAGCTTGTACCCTTTACACACTTGTCCCTATTTTTCCCTCCCTCTACCCCTAGTAACCACTTTTCTACTATTTCTATGAGTTTGATTTTTTTTTTGGATTCCACATGTAAGGAATATCATACAGTATTTCTTTTCCTTTGCCTGCCTTATTTATCTTAGCATAATATCCTCAAGATACATCAATGATCAATGGTGTCACAAATGGCAGGATTTCCTTCTTTCTTATGGCTGAATGGTAGTGGTCAGGAAAAATGATATGATTTTGCTTTTCTTACATTTTCTTATGACTTGTTCTGTGGCCTAACATATGATCTATCCTGTAGAATGTTCCATGTGTGCTTAAGAAGAGTGTGTGCCCTGCTCTCGTTGGAATGTTCTATAAATGTTTAAGTTTACCTGATCTAATCTGTCATTTAAGTCTAATGTTTCTTTATTGATTTTCGGTCCGGTGTTCTACCCTTTGTTGAAAAGGGGTGTTGAAGTCCTGGCTATTGTTGTATTACTTTCTATTTCTCCCTTCATATCTATTAATATTTTTTTATATATATTTAGGCGTTTGTGTATTAGGTTCATATATTTACAAATATGACATCTTTTTATTAGATTGATCCCTTCATTATTATATAATGACTTTTCTTGCTTCTTGTTACAGTCTTTGGCTTAAAGTTTTTTTGGGTTTTCATTTCCCCCCACTATACAAACAGCTAGCCCTGCTTTCTTTTGGTTTGCATGAAATATCTTTTTCCATCCCCTAACTTTCACTCAGTGTGGATCCTTCAACCTGAAGGCAGCATATAGTTGGGTGCTATATTTTATCTATTCAACCATGCTATATATTTTGATTGGAGAATTTAGTCCATTTATTTTTAAAGTAATTATTGATCATTGTGGATTTACTATTGCCAAGGATAATAAAAATGCTGCCTTTCTCTCTTTCTAATAAAATGTTGCTAAGACTAGATGACTGCTATCTTTTGGCATGAAATGTCTCCTCATGCCATTGTATTGTCAATTAAGTTGGCAGCCCTACTGGGTTCCTAAGTATTTTTCTGAAATTGTGCTAGTCTGTGAAATAAAAAATAATATAGACAACACTGGGTTTAATGATTTCTGGAGGCTATCTCCAATTTTATGGTGCCAAGCTCAGTAAACACACCCTAAGCCCTAGGCAAAGATAGATATGAGAACGTATGTTGAGATCTTGTGTAACTTATCTAACAATAAGTAAGGCAAATGACCTCCCTTGGTATCTTCCAATTACAAAATACAAATGCACCCATTTTGTTTGTTTGTTTCTTGAAACAAAACTCATTCTTTCTGGGGATCTGGCCTGTCAGGGAGATTGCTTCAATTAGACTGAAGCCAAGCCTTCCTAGGTCTGAGTATGACTGGTGAAAGTGGTAGAGAAAATAAACAAAGAAAAAAATGACTAAGTCTCATAGCATGATGGCATACATTCCCTGGGTTTTCATTTCTTTTCATGGCTTCCTCTAATGAGACTGTGCACTCCTAAAGGCAGAGAGAGCCAAAATAATTTTTATTTGTCTTTGTGTCTCCCAAGGGAGCAATGTAACACAAAAAGGTAGCCCTGTCAAAGGTCACTGGAAGGCTAAATAAAAGTTATTCTTTAGGCTGTATGAGGACTGAGCCCTGAACTCATGACTGAGCAAGACAAGAGAAATCCCAGTTCCTCTCCCTATGGGGCTCCTGTCTCATACGCTCCACCTGACTGCCTGCATTTCTGTTCACACAGTGAAAACGATGTACTCACTCTGTGGGTTCTTGCACAGACCATAGATACACAAAGGAGAGTCCAAGCAGCAAGAGGAGAGTATTTGCTCTTCTGTCCAGGAAAATTTAGTCATGTGCATTAGTTAGGGTTTTCCAAAAAAAAAAAAGCAGAACCAATAGGAGGTACATAGACATGCTGCTGGTTGAGGTCAGGCCCAATCCACAATGGCTGGGAGGCAAGCAGTTCCAGTCTCTTCCATGTATTCGCCAGCCAACAAGTAAACTGTCTCAAGCACTATAGTCAGTCAAGTGCAGAACTCAGAGTTCACTGAGGGCTGGTTCTTCTTCAGCTTGTAGTTGAAGGTGAATGGAGGATGGAAAACTCTTGGCTGTTCTACTATCGGTTCTGCCTTGCACTGTGGTCATCAACTTTCCTTAGATCAAAAATAAGTAGGTATTAAATATGAGTAATGGGCTCACAGCAAGTGATCTTGACTGGTCTTTCTAAGTGATTCTGTGCATCTTCAGCAGGGAAACCAAACTGGATCTTCAGCTTTATGCTTGTTTCCTACAAAGGAAACAGCTTTCTACTATTGACCATTTTGGTTTTCCTTTTTGAGAATTTTAATCCTCTTTTGTATTATTTCTACCTAATTAGTAAACATTCATTTTTACCTGCTTTTAAAAATAGTGTCCTTATTTTTTTAAATAAATACAAATATTCAGTAAAACTTCTCACCTAACACTGGTATACATATTTATATAGCGAGTCAGAGAGAGGGACTTATTATGAGTATTTGTACATTTAGTTGGGGTTTTCCAAAAAAGCAGAACCAATAGGAGGTACATAGACATGCTGCAAGCTGCAGACAGAGGAAAGCCAATGGTGTGGTTCTAGTATGAGTCCAAAAACCTGAGAACCAGAAGTGCCAATCGGGTAAGTCCCAGGCTGAAGCAAGGAGAAAACCAGTGTTCCAGTTCAGCCAGCCATGCAGAGAGAGCAAATTCACCCTTCCTGTGCTTCCCCCTACTCCCACCTCAGGCCCTCAACAGACTGCGTACTTCAGAGGGCAATCCACCCTACTCAGTCCACCAATTCAAATGCTCGTCTCTCCTGGGAACACAGATATGCCTAGAACTGATGTTTAACTAGATACCTGGGCATCTCACTGCCCATTGAATTTGACACACACAATTAACCTATATGTGTATCACAGGGTGCTCATCATAATAATCATGTTTATTTTATCCACAGTGAGGTCAGCAAAATCTCGCTAGAGAAAATCCTTCCACAGCTGAAATGCCATTTCACATGGGACTTATTTAAGGAAGAAAGCATCTCATCTGATCTGGAAGACAGAGTGCGTAACCAGATTGAATTTTTAAACACTGAGTTCAAAGCTACAATGTACAACTTGTTGGCCTACATAAAACACCATCAAGGTCAACCCAAGGTGGCGCTGGAATGCTTACGGCAAGCAGAAGAGCTAATCCAGCAGGAGCACGCGGACCAGGCGGACATCCGAAGCGTGGTCACCTGGGGGAACTACGCCTGGGTCTACTACCACATGGGCAGATTCTCCGAAGCTCAGGCTTATGTCAACAAGGTCAAACAGGTGTGCGAGAAGTATTCCAATCCGTACAGTATTGAGTGTCCTGAGCTTGACTGTGAGGAAGGGTGGACCCTGCTGAGGTGTGGAGGAAAGCAAAATGAAAAGGCGAAGGTGTATTTTGAGAAGGCTCTAGAAAAGAAACCCAGGAATCCTGAATTTGCCTCTGGTCTGGCCATTGCGACTTACTACCTGGATGAGAAACCCCAGAAGCAGTTCGTGGTCAGTGTTCTGAAGCAGGCCATTGAGCTCAGTCCTGACAATCAATATGTCAAAGCTCTCTTGGCCCTAAAATTGCAAAAGATCCAAGAAGAAGCCGAGGGGGAGCTGTTGATGGTGGAAGCCCTAAAGAAAGCCCCTAACCAAACAGATGTCCTTCTCAGCGCAGCCAAATTTTACCAAAAAAAAGGTGATCTAGACAAAGCTATTGAACTGTTTCTAAAGGTGTTGGAATTCTTGCCAAACAATGGCTACATCTGTCTCCAGATTGCATGCTGCTATCAAGAAAAAGAGAGGCAAATTCAGAACACAGAGGACTCTGAAGCTAGTAGAGACAGAGAGATTGAAGAACTCAGGAAATGCGCCAGGGAATATGCCAATAAAGCTATTGAAAAGCAGCTAAGTCCTGCACCTGTAAATTCTGTCCCGACTGAGCTGGATACAGAAGATGATTATCAGACAGCTTTCCCTGAGGCAGAGAGGAAACCACTCCATCAGCGCTATTCCAACTTGCAGGAGTACCAGGGCAAGTCTGAAGACACGTCTGCCCTACCTCATTTGGATGTTTTGACCATAAGCACAAAATCGTCTGAGAAGGAAAAAGTGATGTACCAACCACACAACAGAGCCGAAAATCAGCGCCAACAAAATGCATCAAATAACAGAGCCGAAAATCAGCGCCAACAAAATGCATCAAATTCTTTGTTTCTTCAAGGATTAACTCACAGGCTGAATGGAGATCTGTTTCAAGCAGCGCGGTGCTTTGAGAAGGAACTGGGCCTCCGGTTGAAGAACAGCCAGTCAGGCATAAGCAGCTTTTTCCTGCCAACCTCAGAGCTTGAAGAAGGCCGTGCAAAAGTGGGCCAATGAGCAGACGGCGCCCCTCTCAGTGAATGAGAAACAGAGAAGAGGGAAAAGCAAGGAGAATAGGAAGGCTGAAGCAGCTATGAGGGGAGGAAGGATGAGAAGGCAGGAGTTCCCCAATCTGAGCTTGCTGAGTAGGGTGGTCTTGCTTATGTGAGGCTTTAAGGTGTGTTGTCAGAGAGTTCTTTTCTCATGCCTGTCCTGCTGGTTCCATACCAGCCACACAGTTGTCTAGTCTGCAGGTATCACAAGAATTGACTACTAGTAACAGCGCTTCAGACCTGCAAGGTGTGATTAATTCCGTTTGGACTCAGTTCACCAGAATTTCCCAATTTCTGCCCTTCTTGTCAAGGGTCATAGCTAGTGTGAGATTCTACCAGCAGAATCTCACATCCTTCATCCCATTACTATCTAACCTTCTCGGTGAACCTCCTAGAAGACTAGCTTTTGACGAACTCTGCAGTACTCTTTACATGTTGCTCTTGACTTCAGCCGTATAGGTCTATGTATATGATGCTACAATAAATATATATGTTGATGGTAATGCTACAATAAATTTTAAAATTTCAACCCACAGTGGGAGTAATTATGTGGCTTGCAGGTGTGACTAAGAGTGATGCTAATTCCCCAAGTTTCTCTTCTTACAGACAGACGGTAGGTAATTAATACAGCTATGCCATCCTATTCTCAACATGTCCGCTTGAGTTCCTCCTTGGAACAACACTCTCACCCTGTAGCCAGCCCATCCTAGGGCTATGGGAACCTCAACCAAGCCCAGTGCCCAGGTAGCAGCTGCTGTCATAGACCAGGAATGTTGTGCACCCAAGAATACCTTGGCAGTTGCCTCCCTGTTCAATATCATTTCACAGCCCCCCCACCCCCTACACACACACTCACTATGATTACAGAGAAACACTGACTCCAATTTGAGATAGTAAACAGAAAAGTTTTGATGTCCCTCCTCGTTTCCTTTACTAAGTTATGTGGAAACATAACTGCAACCTCCATCTACTATAAGAGGGATAAGGTAGCCTCTTACCCCAAGTATGCCCATGAACAATGCTGTGTTTCTAGCCAGTATCCCCATGGTTTGGGAATCTAAGGGCAGCTGTTTGGGGAAGGAGAGTTTACAAAGGAAAATCCTCACAGGAAATTGGGTAGGTTGGAGAGTCCACACTTGGCCAGCCTTTGCCTGCCTTTCCTCTCCTTCACTCCTCCAGATGGAGTTGTATTTCCTAATAGCTGTAGCATTGTTTTTTCCAATGAAAAGTTGAAGAAGGCAACATCAGGAGTCCCCCAAGACAATCCATAAGTCTGGTAGGTTTCACTAGAAGGACTCACAGGCTTCAAAAGAGCCATACTCACAACAAAGATTTCTGACAACAAAATGATACACAGCAAAATCAGCCCAGGGGAAAGGCTCATGGTGCAAGAATAAAGAAAATGAAGCACATGCTTCCTAGAGCATCTCCCAATAGGATCATACAGGATCTTCTTGAGTCCTCCAGCATCACTGTGATGACTCTTGTGAAGCTAATTAGGGACTTTATGGCCAATGGTTTCATTGGGGACTAGTTACATAGGAACCCTCATCATTTGCACAAACAATAACCATGCTTATTGGTTAGGGAATGATGGGAGGACTTCAAAAATCCAAGTTCCCAGATGCCAACTAAGGGCCAACCTTACAAGCAGGCCTTTTGAAGGATCATGATCTCTGGCCTAATGCTTTTCTGCACAGTCCATCCCCTTGGTCCCATAGCCATGGTATCTTTAAAGCCAAATTATTGTCAGCAGGATCCCACATGTCAGGGTGAGATCTTACAGCATTGGCCTTAGCTATGCCCTTCAGAGATCCTGAATTTAGCCATCCTTCTAATTATTAAGGTCTGTGTTGGAGATGCCAGTCACTTCCTCCTGGAATTCCGATACTATGCTTTCTACCTGGTGGCACAGCATAACTCTGGCCAGTAAACACTGGCTAGCTTCCTGGGCTAAAGCATTATTGTGATCATCAGATACACGTGTAACAAGTACAATCTCAGAAGACACACATGCTTACACATCCCTACTGGGGACCAAACCTGAAACCTGAAACCCAGGCATATGCCCTGCCTGGGAATCAAAACTGCAACCTTTGCTGTGCAGTGCCATACCCAACCAACTGAGCCACACTGGCCAGGGCAAGAGTTAATTGCTTGAATAGAACCAGAGACATAGGAAAAAGGAACAGAACGATGGTGACCAGAGGGGAGGTGGGGAGAGAAGGGGTAAGGTTTAGTCGAGGAGCTAATGTGAAAGACCCATGGACATGGATGGACAATGAGGTGGGGATTGGCTGTGGGAGAGAGGAGAAGGGGACAGGGGAGAGCAATGGGGCAAAAATGAAACAATTGTAATATAGCAACAATAAATTAATAAAAATAAAATTTTAAAAATTGAGACAAAGAAAGGGAAAAATTTAGTCGAGGAACTAGCATGTATGACCCATGGACATGGACAACATGTGGGGTTGACTGTGGGGGAGATGGGTGGGGTGGGGTGGGGGAGGGGAGAGCACAGCGGGGCAGGGGGTGGGGGGATGAATGTAATACAACAACAATAAAATTAAATAAATTTTAAAAATGTCAGCTGCTTTTCTTCCAGCATCAGCAAAGCCTCTGGACAAGGCTGGCCCAGCCCATGATGGTCTAGGTCCTAGAGACAAGCAAGGCTTTCCTAAGCCTTTTCTGTCTTGTCAGCCTCAGAATTCTAATGGACTCCCTCAAAAATATGCACATCAACCTGGACAATTGTCAGCCCTCAAGTGTCAGACATCTGATCTCACAAGGGCTTAGCAACTACAACCTGCTTTCTCCATCCCAAGAGTGACCCTCCATTTAGGCAGTCTCCCCTCTTCCAAAGCCTGTGGAAGGTGAACATCATAGCAAAGATCATGACTTACGGAAACTTGTTCTGTTTTCAGTACTCAAAAATTTTGAATCCCAACCCCTGCATAAGCTGCAAAAAGCAAGAAAGTAATATTCCAATCATACATTTTTCTTCTGACAGTTTTCCCTGATTGAGAAGATCCCATAGCATTTCTGAAATTATAAGTATATAATAGATTGTATTCATCTCATCGTTGTGAGGTGTGTTAGCAAGATTTATTGGAGGGGTGCACAAGGCACAGATGCCCCCTGAAGAGGCTGCCACAGTGTCTCATCTGCAACCAGGTGGCTCAACTCGGTCACTACTGGGGAAGAAGTCCAGCCCTGGGGCCTGCACCCATAGTCATCAGATTCAGGAGGACCGGGACCCAGAAATGCAGAACATCTCTGCACCTCGTTTCCCCACCTGCACGCCCACCACCAAGGCCTGATGGTATCCTGGTTGAGACCCATCTGACCAGCTGCCACACCCAGACTCAGAGGACTGCTAAGGGGGGACAGAACGCGCATGCGCCAGGGTGCCAGGCCGGAGGCCTTTGGTAAACTTTGGTTATATCTCCTGGGTTTAGAAGGGGTAAACTTTCTTGCAAACTAACCAATCTTCCTCCTAATTCCTTGTGAGCTTGTGCAGGGCCCCCTTCTTATCCAACCCCTTTCCTGGATCTGCCTGGGTTTCATACCCTTATCCTATCCAATCCTTTCCCCAGACTTTCCCAGGTTAGATTACTTCCTCTTAGGGTCACCATTTTGGCTCCTATGGCACATACCTCATAGTTGTGCCTTGTCATCTGCCTTCTACTGTGCATGTCTCAGCAGAGGAATTTCCCCCTAATTGTTCTTCCTTCCCTGAGGTAATGCAGGCCAGGGGACTGGTTGTCCCCTGGGGAGATTGGAAACCGGTCTTTCCTGTCCACTTGGATGCCTGGCAAAACTGTGAAGCTGCCCCTTTCTAGCTAATCCAGCTTAATTAGGTGCCTGGCTCCCTTCTCTATCCTTAACATCTAACTACCTACCTACCGTAACACCGGTAGAATGACCACAAAATATGAAACCACCTCCCTTTTTTGATTCCGCATTGCATAGCGACTGAAACTGTTCTCAGGAAATTCTGAATTACAGAGTTAACATTAGAGGCCACCTGGGGAGACCTGCTGGAATGCAAGGGTTGTGGTGGGGAGGGAGAAGGCTATTATCCCAACAGTGGCTGTCACCCAGCTGAAGAAAAATGACTAGAACAAGTCGCCCTCCCCCACTGCCCCAACTGATTAAACCTTTTTTTCCCCCTTTTACTTGGAAGAAAGAACAATACAAACTTAGGATATTTTAGGTCCATCCAAAGCTCGCCCACCTTTAGGAACATTTCAGTCCTTTCTTCTCCCACTGGCAGGAGAAAATAAAAACCAAACGCATTTCCTTGGCTGCAAGATGTTCCCCTCACTCTATCCAGCTGGGCCAAAAGCAGCCAGAGATTGAATCCTCAAGCTAATTCTCTTGTGTGTAGATACCTCAGTTTTAAACTCCATGGGTAATTTAAACCTCTTACCAATAGACAGTAGCTCAGCTGTATACCATGAATGACTCCACAGCCACCAGGCACCATAGTTTCATCATCTCTTCTCCCATCATCCTCCCCTTTCCCAAACAATGCTTCACCATATTCCCTGAGTCAGGGTTCTTCTAACCAAGGGGGTGAAGGGATTCAAGACCACTCTCAGGTTTGCTCATTTGCTAAAATGACCGACGAACTCAGCATATAGTAATGATCATCACTAAGATTTAGTATAGTATAGGGAGAGAAAAAGTTCTTTTCCTCTACCCTCCTGTCACCAAACTGGTTCTGTGTCAGGGACTGGCCCTGCCCCAGGACAACCTGGGACCTTTCTCACATCAGGCAACCCCTAGGCTCTAAACTTGCCCAGGAAAGGTTTTAAGGATGAGTCAGGGGGAGAACAAAAGCAAGTTTTATTCAGGTGGAGGAGAAAAAAGAGGCTAGGACAAGGGTTGCTGGAGACAGGATCAGGGGTTGAGCCTCCTGGCCCCGCAGTTGCAAGTGTCACAGGCACCCCTGTGAAAGAAGTGAAAGTGCATGTCCCAGTGGATGTGGGCAAATTCACACGTTAGTTGCTCATGTGCTCAGTCGGTTCCTGGAATTTTCCATGTTCCTGGTTTTTTAACTTTATGGCGCTAAATTCTGTCTCTGCTCTAGTTGAGAGAGTCCTCAATCTTAATGTGGGTTGTTCAGCAAGTGCCATAGTGTGCACTTCACCTCAGTCCCCTTTTATGAGTGGCGTCAGTTTTCAATATAATGATGGCATAAGGAGTTTTGGAGTTGGTTCTCTGGTCAGTGTTTCCTCTATCTTGGATTGATCTGGTTTTAGCCAGCCCTTGCTGTCGTTGACTTCTGTGACCATGGCAGGTCACTCAAAGGGGTGGCGAGAACTTGGGCTTTTAGAGTACAGGAGAGGAAAACTACTTCTACCCTCCTAGATTCAATGTCTAGGGACAGGAATCAAACTGATAAGAGCCAGAGTAACAAGAGGAAAAATAGTTTTAATTGTATACGTAGACCCTGGAGTTCACAAAGAAAACTGTGGCTCTCAGAGGCAGCCAGATAATTGAGGCTTATCAGGCAGCATTGATAAGTCTCTGGCAGATCTAATTCCTTTTGGAGGCTGTTCAAACCTGACAAAATGAATCTGTGGACATCAGGATGACAATAATGCTTTCTGAGGCTTCACAGCCTAGTGGGTGTCTCCTGTCGCCAGGAGCCCATGAAGCCCAGAGAGGTCAAAGGTCATTGAAGTGGCAGCACCAAGCACCTGACAATTTGGAAAGATAGTGACCCTGTTGCACTTCCCCTGTGCTCCAGGAAAACAGCTATGGTCAAAATATTGACCCAACCTCCCCACAACTGTAAATGTTGGGAGTTTCGTCTAGCTAATCCATGGTGTTGCTGCCTTGGTGTGTCCTTGCTGTCTGGCAGCCTGAAGAGGGCCTGCACGGCCTTAAACTAACATTGGCCTCACCAGTAAGTGCATACCCTAGATAAACAGAGCAACGAGCAAATACAATCTACCCCGCTTCCCAGGGACTTCTTGTAGTTCCTTTAAATAAGATCTCGTGGAGCTTACCAAGACCCCTGTTGTTGTTGCTGGAATTGACCTATCGAGTCTTAGCATGGGAACATGAAAGCATTTTACCTATGGACTGTACTAAAGGCCAAGGTTGCTCCCTGGAGCCTGCCTGGCCCTGCCTGTGTGGCTTCAGGGCCTATAAATAATCAACCTGTCTTATTTCAATTTCTCTTGTGCTGTTTCCTTAAACCTTAGAATGCCCTTCCACCTATTACTTAGACAAGGCTGGCCATGTCTAACTTACTTCCCTATGGCAAATCCAATCACCAACCCTCCAAATCCCTGATCTGTGTCTCGTAAGTGATGAGATGAATGATTTGTCCACATTGACCAATTTGAAGAAAATGCCTGTAAATTTAAGTTCTCTCCTCCCCTACTGGACCCTGAAATCTGGCTGATCCCTCAGATTAAACACTAACCGGAATGCCAAACAGTCCCTCTCACAATCTGGCTGAGGGCGAGGAAAAATATTTCCTGCTCAGCTTTTGGTCCTCGCCACCCATTTCCTTCCTCGGCCACACCCACTTCTTTCAAGCATTGTTTACTCCCCCACAAAAAGGAAAAGCCTTTTTCTAACTAATCTTTGTGACATTTGGAGACCTTATGAGCAAAGCCATCTCCCTATGGCCACAGTCTCCCTCCTCCTTTGCAATAGTCACCCAAACTTGATTCAAGTCTTTATTTCCCCACTTAATAAACTTTTAGAGTATTTTTGGCTTATGGAAACAATGCAGAGAAAGTACAGAGTTCTATATACCACCTGCTTCGCACCCTCACCCGTCTTGCAGTCAAACAGAGAGTTGGGGCTTAAAGTTTATTTCCTAAGGCAGAAAACCCTGTCCATTAGAAATTAATTACTCTTTCTAGTTTAGTTTTCATTGCTCGTTTCTATTTGTAAACACACACACACACACACACACATTTACAGACTTTGTTAGGTATTGCCTGTGTCCTTAATGCTGCCATCCTGTGCGTTTCATGGGTCTGTTTACATCAAAGACATACCAGGCAAGATTCTAAATACCTAATCTGCTGAGCCAGAGCCCTGCAGAAACAGGACTGTTGCCAAATTTGTACTTATCATGGGATGGACACTTGCTGTGTTTCCCTGACACACAGCCATATTCCTGTGAGTGCCAACAACCCTCCCGTCCTGCATTTCTGTACTTACACTTCCTTCCCTTTCAGAGCTGGTTTAGGGCTGGTGCCTTGAGGAAAATTTTCCACCTGAAAACTCAGCTTGCCAAGCAGCTTCCAAATGATACAGAACTATAAGGCAATAGCTGACGAGAAATGCCCTCCCTTTAAAATCTCTTCTCCCCCTATACAGGTCAGTCCCTCTTTGGCAAACGCCGTATGCCAGGCTCTGGTTGTGGGCATGTCCGTAGCTACAAGACTTGGAGACCTAAGGTGGGAACATCTAGATCACCCAAGTCAGCAGCTACACAATTAGAGGCATGCAGGAGGCACCTCTCAATACTCACAAATTAACAATGGCTCTCTGGATTATTTCTCTAGTCATAAACCACTCCCTCCAGTCCAAGGAGTTTCCATTGCAGATATTCCTGGAAACCCGTTGATGGGCACGTTGTTGATTGTTACAAATTGGACAAAAATGGGACATGTTACCCAGGAATCTAGGTCTCTGTCCCCCATTGGTCTTTCCACCACCATGAAGTTATCATAATGTCCAGGAACTCGCCATGCTCTACACCACCTTGACCCCTGTAGGGAATTCGCAGATCAAAACTGCTACTCAAGCTCTGGCTGGTGTGGCTCTGTGGACTGGCACCAGCCTGCGAACCCAAAGGTCCCTGGTTTGATTCCCCAGTCGGGGCACATAACCAGGTTTCCAGCCAGGTGCTTAGCTAGAGGCAGGTGAAAAGCAACTGTACATTGATGCCTCTCTCCCTTTCCTCCTCCCTTCCTTCCCTTCTCTCTTAAAATAATGAATAAAAACTCTTAAAAAACAAATAAACAAACAAACAAAAAAAGTGCTCCTCACAAACATCCTCCCAATTGCCAAAGCTGAGCAAGTGCTGGTAATCAAAGCACAGACAGGCTCTCTATCTAAGTTTCATTTTCACCATGATGGAGACCTGCCAATCTTCTCAGGCCCTCAGGGTGTGCAAAATCACCTGGGTGGTTCACTGCCATATATAAATAAAGTGCTTATCTGAGAAGCCTTAGAACTCTGTGGACCAAATCTCAGAGCAGCCTCCTCTCCTCCTGAACCCAGCGCCTGCCACCTATGACACCATGAGGTAAAGAATTTCTCTGCTTTGTAGATCTTGTTTCTGTGTCTTTTGAAATTCCAAAACTTTCCTAAAGGACCAGTTCTTAAGCCTCCTGCCATGGGAGCTGGTTCACTCGCGCCTCTGACTCTGATAGGCACCCATAATAACCTGGTAACCTAGAAGAGATCAATGAGCAGGCTTTTTTAGATAGACTGGAAAGCCAGCAGAAGATGGTGCTGGACCCAGAGCCTCCCCACAGTGTTTACACCTCTAAGCCCACAAGGGCAGGAAGGAGGGAGCGAGTATTCGCTAGACCTGTTGAGACCCTCAGCTGTACCTGTAAGGACAGGCTTCTCAAGAAGCCTTTGGTGAAAAACCCAACCACTGACAACCCAAAGCCTAGCACAGTGGGAATTTTGGAATTAAGACCCTGAATTTTACCTCCTTCTGTGTTCTAGTGTCTGGCTGATGTCTGCCAATGGGCCAAACCCAAAAGGAAGTCAGAGTTGAAAGAGGTCCCGTTACTGAAATCCATGCTGTCCATTACCATGAGCACACAGCACAGGAAAGAATGTAGGGAGGTAGATCTAGGGAGATGAGATAGACTATAGGCACAAAAATGTCTCTGTGCCTATACTTCACAGGTGGCAAACACAAGGCCAGTGGGCCAAATCCGGCCCTTCACCTTGTTTTATCTGGCCTCCCACCTTTGGCCCAGCACCTTGTTTCTACCCATCTCACTTAACTGTTAAGGAGTAGTTACATTTATACAGCCCTAAAATTACATTCGGCCCTTTGAAGACAACTGCAGGGCTGATGTGGCCCTGGTGAAAATGAGTTTGACACCCGGCTATAGTCTATCTGACCTCCCTCTATAGGCCAGAGGAATAGAGTGTGTCCTTTTCTAGGCTAAGCTAAAAATGTGAAGTGTTTTAGCTGGCTTTGTTCCATCAGCTGTACCTCATCTAACAGAGACAATCTGCTTTTGTTTTCACAGTAAGAATGCTGATGAAGATCACATCAGAGAGAGACTAGAGCATTTGAAATGTCATTTTACATGGAATTTGTTCATTGAAGACATTGAAATAACTGATTTAGAAAACAGGATCTTTGAGGAAATTGAGTTCCTAGACACAAAATTTAACCTGTCCATACACAACCTCCTGGCCTATGTGAAACACCTGAAAGGCCAGAATAAGGAAGCCCTGCAGAGCTTGAAAGAAGCTGAAGACTTAATGCAGACAGAACATGCTGGCCAGTCAGACATGACAAGACTGGTTACCTGGGGCAACTATGCCTGGCTGTATTACCACATGGGCAGAGTGGCAGAAGCCCAGATTTACCTGGACAAGGTGGAGAACATGTGCAAGAAGTTGGCCAGTCCCTCCTGCTACACAGTGCAGAGTCCAGAGATGGACAGTGAAGAAGGATGGGCCTTGCTGAAATGTGGAGGCAAGAATTATGAACGGGCTAAAGCCTGCTTTGAAAAGGCTCTGGAAGTGGACCCGGAAAGCCCAGAATTCAACACTGGCTATGCAATTGTTGTCTATCGTCTGGGTGGCTTCACGAAAGGATCACAGGCTGATGAGGCATTTTGTCTGCAACCCCTAAAGAAGGCCAGCAGGCTAAACCCGGAAGATGCCTATATTAAGGCTCTCCTTGCTGTGAAGCTTCAGGACCTAGGACAAGAAGATGAGGGAGAAAAGTACATTGAAGAAGCACTGAGCATCATGACTTCCCAAACCTATGTCTACCGATATGCAGCCAAGTTTTACCGAAGAAAAGGCTCTTTGGATAAAGCTCTTCAGTTCTTAAAAAAGGCTTTGCAGGCAACACCCTCCTCGGCCTTCCTGCATCACCAGGTAGGACTCTGCTATAGATCACAGGTCTTTCAAATAAAGAGAGCTGCAAACTGGCAGCCTAGAGGACGGGATAAAGAAGATGCCCACAAGCTAGTTCAGTTGGCTATCAAAGAATTTAAAAACAGTTTGAGGCTAAGGCCCACATTTTACATGGTGTATATCGACCTAGCTGAGATGTATGCAGAAATGGGCTGCCACAGGGAGGCTGAGGATATTTTTCAGAAACTGTTGGGCATGGGGGTCTTTCATGATCACCTACAGCTAGATATTCATTATCGCTATGGCCGATTTCTGGAATTTCAAAAGAGATCTGAAGTCAATGCAGTTATCTATTACTTAAAATCATTAAAAATAGAAAAGTCAACATTTGCGAGAGAGAAAAGTCTTAAGGCTTTGGAGAAATTGGTTTTAAAGAAACTTCGAAGAAATGCAGCAGATGTAGAAAGCTTGAGCATCCTTGGGCTCGTCTACAAATTGAGAGGAGAAATGGATAAAGCCCTGAAGTATTATGAGCAGGCCCTGAGGCTGGCTACTGACTTTGAGAACTCTGTGGGACATGTTCCTTAGGTGCTGAACTGCAGCCCACTTTCACATTTCATTTGATTTTACATGTACTAACCATCCTTTCTACTTGCTGTGTTCAGAAACATGTACTTTTAGGGCAGTTACTCACCCCTGATAAAATAGTATTTGTATTCAGAAAATAGTGAAACAGGCTATGTATGTCTCTGTGTGTGAGAGAGGAAGAGACATAAGCCATTTCTCTGTGTTAGATAGTAGAAATAACCTTTTGTTAAGTGGATTTGTTGCAAATAAAACACTGCACTTGCATAAAGTAAAATGAGTCATTCATTTTGTCAACAAATAGTTTTCAGTGCTAGATACCAAACGTACTCTGGTGAAGCAAGGAAATTTTTTTTCCCCTCTACCTGTCATACATTTCTTGATCTGGGCCTCATAAATTAGACCAAGGAAAGGCAGATTAATAAGAGAAAAACAAACAAAAGTTTATTAACATGTGCATCTCACATACACCTGACATAACCTAGTGGTGAGTAACTCAAGGAGATGGTTAGAACTTGGGCTTATATAGCATTTTAACAAAAGACCAGTACATTTTTAGAGAAGTGATAAGATAAAGGAAAAGAAGTTTGAGTTTGTAGGGTGTCGAATTGTAGGATGGTAAATACGTGAAGAAATAGCTGCTAGTTAGTAAAGTCTTGATGCAGATTTTTTTGATAGTGACCCTGGACTGATAGAGACCTGGAGTTGTGTCAGGTGATCCTCTGTCTGGGTAGAGGAAGGGGAAAGAACACCTTTAGGAAATTACACCCCGCTTTGTAGACAAATGGGGAGATGGCAGAGCTTTTCCTCTACAGCCCCCCAACCCCATCCAGCACGAAAGCATCATCCTCATGCCAACATGGCTTACTCTGAGTGGCATATTTTGCTCCCCTTCAGTGAACAAACTGCATGCAACTTACAATCTAGCGAGAGATACAGACAGTAAAATAAGTATAGTCATATGTTGCTTAACAGTGGGGGTAGTTTGAAGAAACGCATCGTTGAGTGATTTCACCATAGGGCAAACATCAGAGTGCATTTACATAAACCCAGCCTCTATGGCCAACTACACACCTAAGCTATATAGTGTCACTCATTGCGCCTAAGCCACAAGCCTGCATCAGAATGACCCTGTACTGAATACTGTGGCAACTGGACCACAATGATACGTATTTGTGCATTTAAACATACCTAACTATAGACGAGGTACAGTAAAAATACAGAAAAAATACAAAAAATTGTACATCTGAGAGCAATGGGGTGGGGGGACGGGGATGAAACAACTGTCATACAATAACAATAAATTAACTTAAAAATTGTGTATCCGTGTAAGGCCCTTACCATGAGTGGAGCTTGCAGGAGTGACAGTGAGTGATTGACCAAGTGAACACGAAGGCCTAGGACACTACTCCACATACTGTAAAATACCTTTTTAAAAAAATAATACTATAACCTTATCTTATTGTAACTTCTTTATTTTACTGTATAAACTTCTAATTTTTTGTGACTCTGACTTTTGTGATAATGCGGCTTCAAACAACTATACAAAAGTATTTTCTTCTTTCTATTCATATTCTAAGTGTTTTGTGTTTTTAGTTAGTTCTTTGTTTGCTTTTACTTTTTAAACTTTTTGTGAAAAGCCAAGACACAAACACACATCAGCCTAGACCCACACAGGGTCAGGGTCAGGGTCATCATCACTGTCTCCCTCCTCCACATGTTGTCCCACTGGAGGTTCTTCAGGGGCAATAGCACACAGGGAGCTATCATCTCTTATGCTAACAATGACTTCTTCTGGAATTCAAAAGGCCTCCTGAAGGACCTGCCTGAAGCTCTTCTTTTTCAAACATTTCTTTTCAAAAATATGTTCATGGTGGTCTGCTTGGTTTGTTTCTTTTTACGCTATTGATTTGCTTATAAGCCAATACTACACCATGATCATTGCTCTCTATTAATAAAAACCTTTTAACTTGGTGGTCCATGTGCTCAAATTCTTATGGGCTTATTGAGCTCTCGGAAGATTCTGCTAAACCCTTCCCTGGGAATTTCCTTGGCCATTCTTTTCTTCTCCTGCAGTTTCTTTTCTCTTGTTTCTTCTTCAGCTACTTCAGCTTCTTCAGTTCCTCTTCCAGTTCCTACAACTTTTCATTAGGCCATTGGAACCACTCCTGAGAGCTCCTCAATGTCCTTCTCATCCACACTGAGGTTAGCATGGTTTGTCATCTCCAGCATAGCCTTGTTGATTTTTGCAAGCTCTTCATCCTTGGCAAATCCTTTTCAGTAAAGGATGAACTTCTCAGTCTCTTCTTCAGATGCCAGTCATATTCTTTTGTGATATCATCCCAAGCAAAATTTATGATGTGGTCACAAATGTTATAATTCTTCTAGAATTCTATTGATGTCTTTCCCAGTTGCAGCAATAATTTGGAAAAAGCTCATCCCCAAGTAGTAGGCCTTAAAATCTGCTATCACTCTTTTTTTTTTTTAATTATTTTTTAATTTCAGAGAGAGGGGAAGGGAGAGAACAGAGAGGGAGAGAGACATCAATGTATGTTGCCTTTCACCTGCCTCCAGCCCTGGACCTGGCTGGAGACCTGGCTGGAGACCTGGTTATGTGCCCTGACTGGAGAATCAAACCAGTGACCTTTGGGTCCACAGGCCAGCACCTTATCCACTGTGCTACCAGCCAGGGCTTGCTATCACTCTTTGATTCATTGTTTGGCTACCAAAAAAATGGTGTTCCGACAGAGAAATACCACTTTTATATTGGATTGAAGATCTCCTCCCATAAAGGGGATGTCTAAGAACTTGATCAACAACAAGCAAAATATTGAAAGGCATTGTCATTCTTCAAATAGGACATCTCCATTTTGCTGGCAATTCAGGAGGGCATCTTGGAAGAGGAGGGGTCATCCAGGACTTCCTATTGCTCCTGTAGTACCTGGTAGGTGTGCTGAGTGATATTCTGGAAGGCCTTGGGGTTCTCAATGTGTCAATCACAAAGGATTTCAATATGTAGCCTGCAACAGTGCTCCCCAAGTAAGACTCTACAAGGCTTGAAAGCTAGCACTGGCTTGGCATTGTCTTGATATCCCCAACTTCCCTTCATCTGTATTTAATATTTTCTCTGCTACCAACAATTCAGCTGCTATCTCTTGCAGGCTATGCTGTGAAAATTAATTCCAAACTTAGGCATATACATGAGGGTATTATTTGTAGCAGGGATTTTCAACTGGGGTCGGGATGTGGGGAAGGTAAGAGGCAAGGGGAGGATTTTGCCACTCAGGTCAAAAAAAGGTGCATATCTGAAGACAGTTTTTTTCTTTGTTAGTTTTTTGTTTTTGTCTTCATTCAAGGACATGCCCATTGATTTTAGAGAGAGGGGAAGGGAGGGAGAGTAGAGAAACATCAATGTGAGAAACATCAACTGGTTGCCTCCTGTATGTGCCCTAACTGGGTACCAAACCTGCAACCGAGGTATGTTTCTGACTGGGAATTAAACCCATGACCTTTCGGGTTATGGATGATGCTCCAACCACTTCACATCAACCTGGGCGGAAGAAATTCTGATTGTCACAACTACATGATGCTGTTGACATCTAGTGGATATACTTAATGATGCTGGGCAAATATTCTACAATGCACAGGACAGCTTTCCCCAACAAAGAATTATCCAGCCTAAAATCAAGAGTACCTAGACTGAGAAACTGAGACTCACATCCATCTCCTGGATGAGTTATTATTACTTAAGATTCAGTGTTCCAAGCTGATGTTACATTAGTTGCCATGTTTCGTTTCTTTTCTTTTCTTTTTAAGATTTTATTTATTATTTCCAGAGAGGAAAGGAAAGAGGCAGAGAGAGAGAGAGACATCAATGCATGGTTGCCTTTCACCTGCCTCCAGCCACAGACCTGACAGGAGACCTGGCTTGCAACCTGCTTATGTGCCCTGGCTGGGGAATCGAACCAGCGATCTTTGGGTTTGCAGGCCAGCTCCTTATCCACTGTGCTACCAGCCAGGGCTCATTTTTTAATTTCCCTTTTTTCTCTAATTACTGTGTTTTACATGTTTATAGCAGAAATTCAAAAGACAATACACTACTGATTGACCCAAGGATCACCCCAGTCTAAGAAAAGATTGGTATTCAAAGTCCATCTAGTAATTTCAACACGTTCAACACCCACTCAACAGCCTGGTCTTACCTTCTTCTCAGTCCTGAAAATTTTCCTTTAAAATTTTTACAGATGGCTCTTTTTCATTCTGAATTTGAATTTCTTAACAATGTAACTGGATAGCAGGGAAAGTTCTTTTCTTTTAGTTTTTACCACTGATTACTTGTTACCCATTCAGACCTTAATAATCAAAGAGTATCTCTTAGCCCATGTATAGCTGAGAGAAAGGAAGGGGAAAAAATGGGAACAAGGAAGAAAAAAACATGATGCAAACACTGTCCATTTTTTTCAAACCATGCAGTTCTATTAAATTTTTCTACATCCTTAGAAGGAGAAAATTCTGGATTTATTTTTCTACCCAAAACAGACTGTTCAGTACCTTTTCTAAAACATGTTTTCCCTCTTAAGATGAATACCGCATCTGTGTCCCCTCCCCGTGACTTCACTGGCCTGACATCACTCCATGACCCTACTCTCCTCACTCCAGCCAGGCCATCTGCACAGGCCAACTGGCTCCAACCGCCAGACTTTTGCACTTACTGCTTCCAGTGCCTGGAACCCTCTTCTCTGGCTCCATATCTACAGTGTCCACACCTTCACCTTGTTCAGATCTTTGCTCCATTGAGACTATCTTACTGAGACCTTCCCTCAGTCACGCATTTGTAATAGTAAAATGCTCTGACTCCAACTCTCAGATTTATTGGATTGAACCAGTAGAAAACTTCTAGATCAGGAATACGGGTTTTTACTTGTAAACAAGGTGTGACTAAAGTCATAACAAGGCGCAGGCTGAATATTTTATCAATTAATTGTAACGATTGCCTTCTTATGTATCAACAACAAAATAAGTTAAAGGATAGATAGAGAAATTGATGGATGAATACATATGTAATAAAGCAAATTAGTAAAATGTTATTGTAGATTCTAAGTGGTGAGTTTATTAGTGTTTGTTGTAAAATTCAACTTTTCTCTGTTTAACAGAGTTCATACAAAAGTGTTAGTATGAACAGGTCAAAACAATATCTAAAAAATAAGTCAAAGCAAATAAGTAAAGCAAATAAATCAAAAAATATACTGGGTTAGAAGATAAAACTATAGAGAGAGGAAGTATTTCAGGTGACTTTCCTTTTTCTTTCTTTCTTTCTTTTTAAAATTTTATTTATTATTTTCACAGAAAGGGGAAGGGAGAGAGGCAGAGAGGGAAAGAGACATCAATGTAGGGTTGCCTTTCACCTGCCTCCAGCTACAGACCTGGCTGGAGATTCAGGTGATTTTTCATACATTGTAATTTGACTCTAAATTTCTAGAAGACTATATGAAAAGTAGACTTTTTTTTTTTTTACATGAAAAAAGAGAAAAGAAAAAAGTCTTAAATTCTACTCAGCAATCACTTCAAAGTTGTTTTATAAATGTTGTTACTTTGAAACTGTTGTTACTGTATGGTAGAATGGATCATATGAATGTTGGTATCACTTAGAAAAGAGGATTTTAGTTTGGGAGAAAAGATACACAGATATCAGATCAATTAGGCTCAGTACAAATCTTATAAACTTGAATTTGTACAATGAACTCATGATCTATTTTGTCTTTAAAATATACACACAGTACCAATGTCATTTTCCTGATTTTGATATTGTGGGATAGTTGTATAAGATGTCACTTTTGTGGGGCCAGATGAGGAAGGAATGACAGGTACACAAACCTCTCCCTACAACTTCCTGTGAGTTTGTTACTGCTTCAACATAATCCTGATATATAAAAAAAAAAGAGATGATAAAAATTCAGTTAGTGCTTGAATGTTTCAGTAGGCTGAACTGTGGGTCAAGATGAGCTGAGTGGATCCTTGGAGAGCCATGAGAAGATATGAAAATCATCAGACCCTTCATAACAAAGAACTTCTGGTGTCTTTGAGCCCTTTTACATGGATGTGATTGGAAATGTTTAGAAATAATCATGAAAGCTAAATGCATACTTTGTAAGTAGTGGTCAAAACACTCAGTCAGGATTTCATTCCTCTTCCATCCCAACCTGTGGACCAGAAAGAGACACTGCAATTTGGGGAAACAAGGAAGAGTGATGAAGGTCCTGGAGCGAGGCCTCACAGAAGGGGAGGTATGTCCAGGAATGGAGCCCCAGATCACTCATTCAGGGAATTTTAGTCACACAAGAGATACCAGGGATCAGCAAGGCCCTGGTGTCAGGCCTGGTGTAGTACTTTAAAATCACTTGAGGATTTCTTTCTTAATATTGAGGTTGGGGGCCCATTTCCAGAGATGATTCCAGTTAGTCTGATGGGGCCTCATTAACATTACTCTAAAAACTTCCCTTGATGATGCTAGCTTTCCCTAGCAGTTATTTATCAGATGTGGGAGGTAAGGCTCATGGAGGTGACATAGCTTATCATTACTGGTCAGTCATTCAGGGAGCAGATCCTAGTGAGACTCCTGGGACAGGACTCAGTCCTGTGCTGAAATTTCATCTTCTAAAAGTTTCTTGTCTTCTTTGCTTTTTCTTTCTTTCTTATTTAATTTTTTTTTTGGGGGGTGCCTCAGAATTTTTTCAAATTTAATTCTGTTGTTGTTGTATTATATCCATCCCCTTTTTGCTCCCCTCTGTCCTCTTCCCCACCCACCCATTCTCCCCCAAAGTCAATCCCACCCGTTGTCCATGTCCATGGTTCCTTCATACTAGGTTCTTGTCTAAACTGCTCCCCTTCCTTGCCTCTTCCCCCCCACTAAGATTTTATTCATTATTTTCAGAGAGAAAGGAAGAGAGGAAGAAAGAAAGGGAGAGAAGCATCAATGTATGATTGCCTTTCTCCTGCCTGGAAATCTGGCTGGAGACCTTGCTTGCAACCTGGGTATTTGCCCAAGGAGGCACTAGGCAAAATTCTGAATACATAATAAGCCCAAGTCAGAGCTACATAGAACCAAGAACACTGCCAGTTCGCAGTCATGACAAGTGAACCATTTTGCCAGCCTCTCTGCCTTCTCTCTAATACATTGGCAAATTGCAACCTCAACTACTGTTCTCCCCAAGCATTCTAAAGACACCTTGTCCCCGCAAAAGGAGAGAGTTCCTAATGCATTTATTTCAGCATCTGCTTATTGCCTGAACATTCATCAGAATGCATGGATAAGCCTGCTTTATTTATTCAGAAACTTTTGTGCAGAACTTTCTGACTAGTTCAGGATATGGTAAGCAGAATAGGGTTTGCAGAGTTGCTAAGTTGTGAAATGAACAATCTTGGTTGAGCTGTCTTTCAGAACAAGGATGGGTCCCAAAAGGCTAATCACAAGATTGTGCCTGTGCTAGAATGGCCCCGCCTGTGCAAGGGATGGCCTGTGCCTTTTGGTGAATGTGTGTAACCAGCCCCAGGAAAGGTAATTCCCCTTGTCTAGTCAGGGAACCGCTGCTTTGGGAGATAGCCCCAGTGCTCTCCCTACTTGCTGCAAGCAATAAACTTCCTTTGCTCATATGCTATCTTGGTTGATGGTCACTAGGCTACACTCACCAAGAGATGAACTCTTGGTGTTCTGTAACAATGCCTCAGTGGAAGCGTGTGGATTCAGTGAGGGCTGAAGTGAGAGATGAACTGGGCAGGAGGGATTGAGTGGGGCGTTTTTAGATCTGGCAGTGTGTCCAGTTAAGGGTTTCTAAGGCAAAAATATTCTTGCAACTGTTCCTCTTCTGTTTCTTATTTTAAGAGACAACGTATAAGTAGCTTTTAAAAAAAGAAAGCATTACTTTCACTGGAAACTTAAATTCATCATCATCATCATCATCATCATCATCACTCTTCTTACCATGCTTCCATGGACCAGGTAGTTCCTAATGTTTAAAATTCAAGTTCTGTGAACTACAGTTAAGGTTTAGTTTACCTGGGAGACCCAAGTCAGGGGCTTCTTCTCCTCAGTTCTTGCTTTGCTAGCAAGAGATGAATTCAAGTGAGAGACAAACACATACGTATAGTAGAATGAGACAGCATGTTTACTTTTGAAATATAGCGCAACTAAGGTAGTATGTTTCTTAGTAAGTTTATTCTATACACTTGAGCCAAGGCTACAAGTGGGCACTCAGTGAATTTGAGTGTGCTGACTATGCACCAACTAGTGAGGTTCAGAGGTTTCATACTTTATCAGCTTCTAGGTTCCCACCTCCTTCTCCCCCTTCCAGACCTTGGGATTAACATACAATCAGGAAGGCTTTCTTTCCCAGCGAGGGACATCTTTACAAAGGCTCTCTCTCCCATGGAAGCCATATACACAGGATTTCAAGGGCTGCCCTCCTACTGT